>JAQIXA010000308.1:0-49036 GCA_034699045.1 Nanhermannia cf. coronata Gr-Ori-00579 | reverse complement strand
CACATAAGAGGAAGCGGCTTTAACATTTGAATAACTCAAAAAGTATAAGGTTTATTGACAAGTGGTAAAGTTAATCTGAAAGAGGATGAATGAATTAGATTATAATGAAAATTTGAGAATTTTAGCTAAATTATCAGATAGTCAAAAAATTGCTTGAAAAATTGAAAAAAATTTGACAAATTTTTTTTGTCAAATGGTATACGCTATCAAACCAACAAGAATGGAACAGCTTCGTCAATGTATCGTCCAGTAACTGATTGGCAAGCTATTTCGCAATACCCTGGATCGAGGTTCACTAGTTTCTGGATGATACATTGCCTAATCTGTTCCATAGTCGTTGGTTTGATGGCGTATACCCATTGACAAAAAAATTTGTCATATTTTTTTCAATTTTTCAAGTAATTTTTTGACTATCTTATTAATTATCTAAAATTCTCAAATTTTCACTATAATCTAATTCATTCATCCTCTTTCAGATTTACTTTACCCTTTGTCAATAAACCTTATACTTTTTAAGTTATTCAAATCTAAAAGCCGCTTCCTCTTATGTGCCCCACCCTGTATAACTTGTATAACTTGTTAAATACCTTATAACTTGTTTAAGTACTGTACTGTTACATACAAGAAAATCTTGTCTTTTTCTTGCTGAAAAATCTCTTTAAAAATAAAGTTATCCTTGTCTTGTCCCTTTAACATTTAACATTATAATTATAGCACAAGTAGGGTACTCGTATACATTTTTTTTTACCTGTCTTTTTTTTTACCTTCTATATTTACTACAATATAGGTAAAAAAGACTGTGTTTCAAATGTAGACTGTAAGTTTTTTTGGAGTACCTACACCTACCTACTAATCGTAAATAGTCCCCTACTACATTCGAACATTAGAGAACATTTGAAAAATATAAAAAATTTAAAAGATTATAAATCTTTTATAAACGTATGGTTATGGTTAAGCTCAAAGGGAGATTTTTTATTAGCAGGGTATCTTATAAAGAGATTTTCCTTTAAAAAGGAGTATTTTTGTACTTATACAAAAAATCTATAAGTAGAATGTAATGTAGGGGTAGGGTACTTAAGTTAAATCGGTTAGGAGGTGATGTAGATACCTATAATATAAACTTTGATAAGATGATGTAAATTTTAACTTTGATTTGTAATGGAAATTTTTGATTTGACAGATTAGGGTACAAGAATGACCTTTAATGGCCTTACGAAGCCTTTTCTTTTATGCATACCCTACTGTATGTAAAAGTGTGTATTTGTAAAAACTAGTTTTTCAGAGCTGAAGATCCTCTTGAGGGTCAAGCCCAAGCCCCAAGCCTAGAAGAACAAAGTGAGAATTCGAAATGTAGGTATGTATTCGAAAATGCATGATGTAATAATATTTACGCCATCTTCCCAATCTTGAGATTTGAAAGTTTTCCACATTTCCAATATAAAATGTGGTCTAAAAATTCAACCTGAAATTGAAATTCTGCACTTTTACATTTTACATGCATTACAATTTACTACTAAATAAAAACTAAAATCTTTTTTAATTGTAATTAAAATTGCCCAAAGCATCAGCTGGACATTTACAGGATATTCTCATCAAGGTCGAATCCATTCGGAACAACAGGACAGGTAAAGTACCAATAAGTCTACAAGTATGTTATTTTTAGAAATCGGCTAGTATTATGAACTTTAATTGATTGCAATTTGCAAATTAAGTTTTAGAGCACCATTTAGATTATAACTAGGTAATTACATTACTTGGTGAAATGCATGCTCATTTTAGCAGTAGGTTTATAGGATAAATATAGTCTTTAGAAATCATCGTTGTAGGTGGTCAGTAGTTATTACTCTACTTACAAATGCAAAAAATGTATAATAATGTAGGTGTATGTTTGACGTCGTAGTAGTACTAGATTAGACTAGACACTTTCATTTTGAACATATTGAAGTTAACTAGGTATTAATGATTAATGTATTTTTGGTATTTTTTTGGATAATTTTGACTTTTAACTTTGCAGGGGTGATTAATGCTGTTCAAGTAAAATGGATTCTACTGATAACTGTTGGCGGAAAGGTGTTGTTGTTGACAATGGAGGAGGTGATCAGGAGGAAGAGGACGGTTTACCAACGGCCTTCAACAGACTGAATGTCAATGCCGGTAAGATTCATTGTTTTGCATTATATGCTGTTTTTTATAAGTGTATATGTGTATAGGATGGGGTTTAATTATTGTCTAATTTGTATTATTATAGCCGAATTTGTGCCTTCCTTTCTTATAAAATCAGCACCATCAGAATCAAAACCTCCACCTTCCTTAACTACAACTAATAATCAGCAAACAGACCAAATGGATATAGATGATAGTAGTCCTGTTAGTGAACCTAAATCAAAAAATGCTCCTGATAGTTGGGAAGACAATGCTGATGGAGATGCAACAACTCCTGAGCGAGATGAGGAAGGCCTAGATGACGGAGAACCAAGAGAAACTAGGATTAAAAAGAAGGTGACATGTAAAACTGAAGAGAATAGAAGTAAAAAGGAACACATAAATATCGTTTTCATCGGTCATGTTGGTAAGTAGAGTAATAATACCTATTTATTTATCTTATTTCATCTTTGCTCTAATCTTTAAACTTAAAAATGAGATATATTATTGATCTAGTGGTGGTAATAAATGATATATTAATATTTGTTCTTTTATTTATAGATGCAGGAAAATCAACAATAGGAGGACAAATTATGTTTTTAACTGGAATGGTCGATAAAAGAACACTAGAAAAATATGGTTAGTCAAATATTCTTATTATTTAATACTAAAATAGAGTCAAGTAATAGATTGAGTTTATTTGATACATAAGATCACAAATCATTAGTAAATTAATTTTAATCTTAAATTTTCTCAATTCCAGAAAGAGAAGCTAAAGAAAAAAATCGTGAAACATGGTATTTATCTTGGGCTCTTGACACAAATATCGAAGAACGTGAAAAAGGCAAAACAGTTGAAGTTGGTCGTGCATTTTTTGAAACTGACAAAAAACATTTTTCAATTTTGGGTAAATATATTTTTATCAATTATCTTTCATTGGCTTAATTATTATTTTACTTTTAATTTTTAGATGCACCTGGCCATAAATCTTTTGTTCCAAATATGATAAGTGGAGCTGCTCAAGCAGATATAGCCGTATTGGTAAGGAAATTGTCAATTTTAAATAACACTACTATCGAAGCTATCGCGAAAATATTTTTTATTAATCTTATTACAATTTCATAGGTTATTTCTGCACGAAAAGGAGAATTTGAAACGGGTAAGTATGAATTTAATAAAATTGTTATTATTTAGATTGCCTATACTATACAATGTTGAAATTTACTTGACTGTTTTACACTTTTCAGGATTTGAAAAGGGAGGTCAAACGAGAGAGCATGCAATGTTAGTTAAAACTGTAGGCGTAAAACATCTGGTAGTACTTATTAATAAAATGGATGATCCTACAGGTAAAAAATATTCTTTCTAGTTATAAGGTTGAAAAGCTACAATTATTTTTAATTTTATTGTTATAGTTGAATGGGCCGAGGAAAGATACAATGAATGTAGAGAAAAACTCTTGCCTTATTTAAAGAAACTTGGATTTAATCCATCTAAGGATTTAACATTCATGCCTTGTAGTGGATTAACTGGTAATTGAAAAATATGTAAAATATAATTTTTTGGATTCGATTCGTTACTTTACTTTATATTTTATATCATTTTTTTATTCTATCAGGATACGGCCTTAAAGAAGAAATTAACCCTTCCATTTGTCCCTGGTATTCGTAAGTGGCAATTCTATTTCAATCTTACCTCTCTTTCCAATAGATCAATATCAATAAATTCTGAATTTATTCAATATTTTTAGAGGACAAGCGTTCATCCCATTTATAGATAGCTTACCTACTCTAAATCGTCAAACGGATGGTCCTTTTATTCTTCCAGGTAATTTAGTCAAAAAGATTTTATTTCAACTACTGATACTACCGATAATCCATTAACAATGGGTAAAAAAAATGTAAAATAGGATATCTAGGATATTCAGTTGCGGATTCGGTATTTATAATTAATCAATTTGTCTTTCCAGTTGTAGATAAATACAAAGATATGGGGACCGTTGTAATGGGGAAAGTAGAGTCAGGAACTTGTAGAAAAGGACAGTCGCTCATTTTAATGCCTAATAAAACTCCTGTTTCTGTGGGTAAGTTCTTATAAAATTCGTTCTTACTCATTAAAAGGGCGGATTTAAGGTTTTAAATACGTTTTTAAGGCATTTTAAAAGGTGGTAAATTCATAAAAGGCTCAAAAAGCCTGCAAGGTCAATGAAAGGTTCATAAAGCGTTCACAAAAATGATGTCAATTGTTCATTATTTTGCTTGACTTTGTTTAGGAAATATAAAAGGAGAAATAAATTCTCTAAGAAATTCAGTTTTTAATCAAAATCAACAAAAAATTGGTAAGAACTTAAAAACTATCTAAATTGTTAATTAGGCAATATGTAGGTAGGTAATTGTTTAAAAAAAATTGGAATACGAATACGAACCAAAACTGGTTCAAATCAAATTCTCGAAAGCTTGAAAACGAAAATATGAAAAAAAATACGTAAAAAAACTTTTCAATCTTAAAATATTGAAAAATTACAAGTTTTTACAAGTCATGCCATTGTGACCCTTAAAGGGTTCAAATGGTTCTGTATGAAATCTTATTAAGTAATTTTATGCTTATTATGCTTTTATCTTCATAAATATATTGAAAAGGATTTCCGCCCTTTACTTATTACAATATTATTTAATAATATTAATGAGCATTTCTTTTATTATTTTCAGATCAATTATGGTGAGTGGTGAACTGCTGATAAAATGATAAAATATAAAAATTACAATATTTACAAAATTTATAGGACTGACGATGATGAAGTCACTTTAGTTGGCCCAGGAGAAAATGTTAAAATTAAATTAAAAGGAATTGAAGAAGAGGATGTCTCTCAAGGTTTTATCTTATGTGAAGCAAATAATCCGTGTAAAGTTGGAAAGACATTTGATGCTCAAGTAAGCAAATTATTGTTAGATACTGAATATGGTTCTGAGTATCCAAATTCATACCTAAATAAATGTTTTATTATAATTATAGGTAGCCATTTTGGAACATAAAAGTATAATTTGCGCAGGATATTCAGGTGATTATACAGTAATTCAATTGTTTTGATTTTTCTTTACCATACTTGCAATTTATTTATTTTATAGCTATAATGCATATTCATTGTGTTTCCGAAGAAATCACTGTTAAAGTAAGTTTTAGTTTCCTTATATGTATTAGATAGAGATAGTACTAGTTGATTCTGGTCTACATTATATTATTAGGTACTTTGTAAACGTGCTATAATTTGACTTTCTACTTTCTACAGAGAGGCGTATGGTTTAAATACATATTTTTTCTATTTCAGGCCTTAATATGTTTAATTGATAAAAAAACTGGAGAAAAGTCCAAAACTCGTCCAAGATTTGTTAAACAAGGTAGGGTACTATATTTTTAAAATACAATTTTATTTGTATGTAATTTATATTCATTGGTTTTTTTTTCTCTAGACCAAGTTGCAATTATGAGAATAGAATGTGCTGATGTTATATGCATGGAACCTTTTTCGTTATTTCCCCAAATGGCTCGTTTCACGATCCGAGACGAAGGTAAATATCCTATTTCGATTTGGACCATTTTCTAATAAAAACTCGATTGAGATCCTTTTTTCATTTTCATTATTTTTATACTTTTATTATTATAGGAAAAACAATTGCAATTGGAAAAGTTCTAAAAGTTATCGAATAAATTAAGCAATTTTTAAGGAGAATATAGGGCTGGTCTTGATTCCCTCATCCCTCTTTAATACATTTTAATTTAACTTTAAATGAATAAGCGATAAAACTACTACTAGATATAACTCTTTAAAAGGTACTATTCAAGATTATCATATGAAAGTTAAGATGGTCGATTTTTTTTAAAAAATCGTTAAATTATTATGTTAATTGTTTGATAAGATAACGAACGAAGGATCTGGATAAAAGTTTTTTTTTCATTTAAGGCAATTACATAATGTATTTTGTGTGAGTGAGATATTATAAAGAATTTTTTATACAATTAAGGTAAATGTAAAAATATTTCGTTATTTTAACGTTTTTCTTTTAAAATACCTACTACTACGAGGAAAAACGCAAAGGTAACTAATGCATTATGTACATAGGTATGTATTTAAGAATATAAATATAATTTTATGAAAAATACATATTAGCCTAGATAGTTTAAGATATATATTTATATATTGTTAAAAAAAGGAAAAATTGAGAAACAATTAAATTATAATTCTGCATCGAAATTCCTTTTTAGGCTTCAACTTTCAACTATTAAACTGTTTATCTATTAAATAGGTAGATGTTAAATATTTATTAATTAAAATTAATATAAATAGTTAACATGAAATAATGATGTGTAAAAAAAATTATTGTAAAAACGAAAGACATTTTTAAAAAATACTACATCAACTATTAGATTATATAAATATCGGACTATTTATTAACGTGAAGAGAAACCTATATATTTATCATTAAAAATTAGACTACAAAATTGTTTTATATTATGTATTTTACATAAATAAGAAAAGAATAAGAAAGGGGCTTTAAGTTAGTAAAAATTTGTACATAGTCCTATAAATATTCAAATTATCATCGATTTAAATTTAAAGAAACAAACCAACATTATAAAATCATTTTTATTAAGATTTAAGCATGATCAATATATCAAATTAAAATCTATTCAAATTTTTATCTTACCTTTAAATGGAACAAAAAATGTCAAAATAATTATAAAATACTATACAATACTTACACGAAACAATTATATGTTCATGTTCATACTTGAAGCTTCAATTTCGATTCAAAGGCTGAATCGCAAAAAAAAATTAATAAAAAATGTGAAATATTTTTCAATATAACTGACAATGAGCTGAAATTTGAAAGATTCCATTCTATTTTATTTACCATTTTCATTATATTTATGTAGGGTGCTTATTAAATTAGGAAAGCGTTATATTAGGGTAGATATCAGTACTTCTTTTCTTGATCTCTTTTTAGGAAATATTATTAGAACTAATATACCTACTAATATAGTGATTATATACCTACTAATATAGTGATTAGTGATATGTAGTGAAATAAGTAAGTAGCCTATTACCATGAATGAAATATAATAGATAAGAGTATAAACTTATATATAAACTTATTTATAAACTTATATAAGAGTATAAACTTGTTCTAAAAAGATAGCCGAAAATCCTTTTGTGATCCTTCAATTAATCACTTTTCGTAAACAACTTGAACTGGGGAATGATGGAACTAGGATTAAAAAAGAGCACATTTATATCATAGCCATAGCTGAATAGTTCAATTTTTATTACAATTTTATTACATAAAATAAATTTTAAATGGTTAAATTTTGTCTCTTTTAATTACGATTAGAAAAGAAAGTAGTAAGTGTATCAAGCTAAATAAAGTTATGGATTCCCTTGAGATTGAGAAAGAAATCTCCGAATAATAATTAATGGTGAAAGTATTAGGTACAGGTATCTACTTAAATGTAGATAGTAGGGCAATATTTTCATTAACTCTTTTAGCGACTTTTTAATGCCATGTCCAATTCTTTTATTTACTGAAACTCACGCTCTTTGTAAGGTTAATTATGATTATGGTTGTTTTTTTATACAGATTCACGATAAGCATTTCCTTGCAAATAATGGGATAAAATAATGATTTAGTTTAGTAGGGTACTAGTAAAAGTAGTAAAAGCATAAGTTTCTATCTGTTGCTCTTTATGAATGATTTATGAGATGTGTCAAAACCAGCAGGCTTTGAATTATACAATATTTAAGTATGACATGACTGTCATTTATTTTCTAAACACTCTGCCTCATCGTTAGTAAGTAAACTAATATACACAGTACCTACCATAATTTATCGTAGGATTAGTGTTATAAATTATTTACTATTTAGTTATTTTTTTCGGCACTGCAACTGGCACTCGACTAAAGGACTAGCTACCTTCTTTTCTTCCCATCCATTGACCATTGTCAGTTGAATAACCAGCAGCACAGTAATAGAGCATAAAATTAGACGGTGTCTAGCCCTTGCAAAATTAGTTAAACGATAAACTGAATGACAAAATTTTAAATTCTACTCATTAATATTAATCGAATCAAAGGTCATAGATACCTAGCAGCATAATCGCTACTTTACTTATTGTTAGTAACTTTACCCTGCCACTCAACTTATCTTTTATCAAATCCAGATCAGATAAATCAATAAAATCTTTATAGTTATAGGTACCTACGTCTACGTCTTACTTTTCATTTCATTTCAGTTTCAGTTTCAGAGTCACAGTCAGAGTCCAGTTCAAATTTTGTATTGACTTACCCCGAAAAAGTATATGTAATCGATCGTAATGAAATGATTCTTTATGGAGAAAGCTCAAGTGAAAGTAAGGTTCCTGACCCTAAAGAAATTGCTTTATTTACGGATACTAGTAATGAATAAATAAATCAGATCAACAGTTTATATATTTTTAATGAGTTTTTATTTCCAAGAAAAAAAAGAGTATATGTTTGTGTACAAATTCTTAAAAGCTCCCTTAAAATTTAATTCATAATAATTATTATCTACTAGTAATATGTTTATTACATCAAAATGGGTAAAATTGATAATAATTATAAGTTTTTTCTACACTCTACACAATTCTATACAACAATAATAGAGATAATAATAATAATAATAATAAGTATTAATTGTATTATACAGTATTAGGTAATGATTAAAAGGCATAATAATTAGTTAGTTACATTTTATCATCTAAAATTCTAAATTCACATTTTTTTTTCAAAAATGTAGAATATCTACAGGTAAAATTTAAAAGTTAAAATACTCAAAAAAGTGCTGTCACTTTAATAAAAACCTAAAATCCATTTTATTAAGTGTTGGCTAAAAATTAAAATATCATTGGATTATTCACAAAAAATACTAAAAATTCTAGTAGGTAAATAAAAGCATAAAAATCTAAATAAAAAGTCCTAATGTATAATGATAATTATAGTAGCATTATTAGTAGTTATTTATTTTCGATTTATAGCTTTTATTCTACTGATAAGTGCAATACTACAGTTATAGGCAAGCTTTTTTTATATTTTTATTATTTTTATTTTTATAGCTACCAAATCCTACAAATCTACAAAACTACCAAATATTTTATATAAGTATTTAAGAATAATTAAAGATTATTGAGAATCCTCAAAAAAGTCAACCATAAGACAAAAATCACCCTTCTTTAAAAATCTTTAAAATTTCAGATTTTGAAAATCTGCATTTTGGTTTGACCAGTTTTAAATCGCATTCTTAAAATTGTATTTCTGAAATTCAGAAAAATCTGAATTCTGATGTAATGCATAGGTAATTCAACCATGTCTTGGCTCAAAATTCTTAAAATTATTCTCCTACACTAGTTTAAAGACTATTAAATAACTATGTAATAGCTAATTATTATTATAATACATAAATGTACACCATATTGAAAGTATTTCATTGCTAACTAGAGGTATACAGGTATCATATACTCTAGGGTATAAGTTTATAAGTGGTAATTACTCGTAATTAATACTAGCTTGATTTTTTTTAGATTTTTTATATTTTTTTGTTTTTTTTTTGTATTTTTTGTCTGAATCCTTGGTTAGGGTAAGAGATTTAAGATTAAGGTAATTATAGTAAGGTTTAAATGGGTCCTGGTATTTGCTTAAATGGAAGATTATTCTTTAGGTAATTATATTTATAAGCGCATGTACAAGTTATTACAGATATTTCGGAGCTTTTATTTTTGTTTTGTGATGAGATGTAACACATGATGAGGAAGCTGCTTATTTTATACCTTACACATTATTTATATTTTTTTTTGGGTCGAAAAGTTAGGCTTATTGGGTTCAAGTTTTTTTAAGTCTGTTTCCTTTGTATTTATATATATTTGCATAAAATATATATAGAAAATGAGCTTGGCTTGTGTGATCAGGTGTGTGACATACCAATCGATAGAAAAAAATTCGATATTTTGACGCGTACCAGAAATGACTCGAAATTGTCAAAATGCATTTTTATATTTTTGATGAAGATCCCTGCGAAATTTTTAACAATTTATCCCCCCGAAATTGAAGTCCAACTTTTTAAAATCCCTTTGCCTAACCTAACCTATAACTATATGACCTAACTAGTTAATACAATATCACTTGAACATTTATCCTAACCTAGACCATATCTAACCTATAGATTAGTTTTATAATGTACTTTTAAATAATTCGAAGATTCAAAAAGTCATCAAATTTTTTTTGCACATCTGCTTATTATTTCATTGATGGACTCAATTTTTACTATATGTTTGAGAATCACATTTAATAAATATATTTATATAGGAAATACTTTCATCGAAAAAAAAATAATTTAAGAAAAAAATATAAATAGTAATTAATTTGGTTGTACATTGAGATTCGAAATTGAATTATGTAATTAATAAAAAGAGAGGCTTTAAATCTCAAGTCTTGTTACAGATAAGCCCAGAAAGTCGATAAATTTTGAGTTTTTTATTTATTAGGTATAGTAAATGCTTTTTAATGAATGTTCTCAAAAAAATCTAAATTTTGGCAAAAAAAGTCTAAATGCATAAATGGTTATAATTTTCTTGATTATGATTAATGATATTAAATAGACCAGATAATGAATAAATGATATTGTAATTTGAATAATAGTTTTTAGCTCTGTATTTTTGTCATATAAACTAACCATATAAGACAATGAAATATATTGGTAACCTCAGATAAAGGTGTTGTATCAGTAGATTGCATAAAAATGGAATTATAACTGGTATTTAGAGCAAATTCATAGAAAAGTTTATGTCCTACAAATGTAGAATTTCATTGCACAGAAACAATCCTAACCTAACCAATCCTAACCATAATCTGAAATCTGTATTTTATCTAAATGAACACTTTTAATCGCAACACAAGATCTAAAATACTATTCTCAACAACAACGACAACAAATAAAGTCGTACAACTTTCGTTGGATCCTACATTTGCATTTTTAAGTACAATTTGACTAATTCTATACAATAGAATTATAATGATCGACTACTGTATAATGAGTAGTAGTAGTATTTTTTAAAAATAATCATGTCTCTAAAAGGAAAGACTTGGAATTCTTATAATTTGTTCCAATGTACAAGAAAATTAAGTCGAAGATTTCTCAGACTCAATTTTTCTTATTATTGATGGATGATTCTCGATTTCAAAATGAAATTTTCAATGAAATTTTGAAAGCTCCTATCTCAATTTCTGAATTCGGGAAATTCAGATGAATAGATATATAATTAATGATGAAAGGCTCAGAGGATCATGTTTTAATAATCCCCATAATATAGGTACTACTACAGATAGTACATACACAATATATAGTACTGACGTAGTATTGAATTGAAGAAAGAATTTAATCATCTATTTTTTAATGACTTTTCCAGATTGCATCCAATTGATAATCCTGAGTCAGCTTTTTAATAAGAAATTGAAATCTTTTTCGATTTCGAGAGAACAGAATCTCAAAAAAGCTGATATTATTCACAAGATATTTAAGTAGTATGTATGAGGCAAGTTAAGACATTTATGTTAGCACAAATTATTTATCTTTTTATCAATTTTTGAGCATTGCAGATTAGAGGTATGTATAAAATACATATTGATGGTGCTTTTTTTTGATGATGGAATCTTATAATAACTATAATTAATTACTAATTAGGAAAGGTACTTTTCTATTTGTATCATTATGATTATGAATATATATGAACTAAAATGAATTTTATAGATAGGTTATACTTATAGGATGGACACAATTTGGCACAAATTTTTAGGAAAAAAAATCTTTGTTGTATCAGGTCAATATGGTGAGAATGACCTTAAAAACCGGTGGTGGTCTAAATCATACAAAATTCTATTCATTTAATTAAGTTTTGAAAACTCCAATTTTAGCCTGAATTTTACTTGTACGAGTAAAATTGAGACCAAAACTGATTTATCACAACTTTTTGAAATGAATAGAATGAGAAATATGACAAATTGTGCGATGTACAGGACAATATCTTTTCATTTCATGGAAATGTATCATTAATTAAAATAGAATATAAATTATTGTCAAACAAATGAGATAAAAAGTAAATTAAATAGGTCACATAACTGAATACACTATACCTTTATAGATAACTTAGAACAATGAGGAAACAAATGGTAATATCACATTTATAAACGAATTCAGAACAAAAATTGGACAAAAACAAAGAGTATTATTTTCTAAGTATACAAAAGGATAAGGATTGTTGATTGTTTTTTTGGTATTTATCTTAATGGACTATATTGTATCAGTAATAAAAGGACAAAATTTGAGCATCTACCTATATAGATAGTAGTATGAATATGTAGTTGATTTAATCATTTAAGTATCCCATCACAATTTTATAATAGTAATATTTTGCAACAAGAATATTTAAATAATTTAGAGAAATAGTTGATATTGGATAATAAAAATAAAGCTATTTTAGTTTAGAGATTAGAGATAGGTAAAGTACTACTAGTACAAATAGTAGTATAACTATTATTGCCAATTTTAATTTTTAAAATGTCACGGATAGAAGACTCAAGATCGTTTCATAATAATTCTAATTAATTAGGTCCTTGAAATTCGTTATGACTTTTTCATTACTTATATCAGTAGTACAGAATTGGCTTATTATTATTATTTTGGACTATCTATTTTGAAATATTTAGGTATTTTAGATAATTAGAAAATTTTAGCATACTTTACTTTTAATTGAAAATTATAGGATTAGGAATAGAAGGAATTATCCTGAAGTGGAGGGAATTATACTTTATTTTATTTCATTATTATTGCCCTACTATATACTATAGTAGTAGTCAAAATAACTACATACCAGTATTAAATTACGAATATTATAATGAAATCAGAATAAAAATAATTTTGGTATTTTTTTTGGTTATTAATGCTCTTTCTTTCTCTTTCGATCAGTCTAACTTTTTTGGAACACAGTTTTATACATATAATAATTGTAAATGTAATAAATGTCGGTGTATTTTTTTTTGAATTATCAGTACAATATAGTAGAGGTAATGAAATCGTACAAGATTTTGAATTTTGGCTATAAATTAGTCCGAAATATGAGAATAATCACAAGTAATTATTCTCAGGCATTGAAGGTACAATTATGACAGGAAAACCACCTACACCTAGGTAAATATTGATTACAAATTATATAATCTCAGAATAAAAGAAACCCTGTGAGACAAATCAACACTGGACAATAAAGTAGAGATCCCCTAATAAAATTAAATAGTCAGTATAGTAATGTAATACTTACAAAAATCCTCTACAAAAAGAGCAAATCATACAAGATCAGAATTTGAATGAGCAAATACTTTAATTGGACAATAAAATATAATCAATTATGTAATTATTATTAAGAGTTAAAAGACTGGCACGACTAGAAATCAAGGCTGCTACACAATATTGTGATTTTATTTAAAGAAATCCTATCGGTAATGTAAAAAGTTGGATAAAAGTTAGACCAGATTTTTCAATTTATGAGTATGGAAATCAAATAAACACTAGATTGATAGAGATATGTTTCTTTCAGCCTATTTTTTCTAATATTTTATAGCTTTTTTTTGAATGACCTTTTTTTGAAATCTGTTTAAGGCACATGAACTGATTGAAAAATTGGAACTAAAAAACCCGACAATTTTCTAATCTTTTATTAATGTTGACTGATTTGATGAAAAACTTTTTTTGACTTTTTTTTTGTAAATTATTTGATTTGATCTCGAAAAGTTATGGTTTTTATTGCACATTTGCCAATGCACAAATAACTTAATACTTTCAATCTTAATAATATCCCCATTTTTATAAAGAAAAAAATAATCACAATACCCTTATTCGAATTGGATCTTTGAATCTTTGGAAGAATTCGAAAAAATCTTTTGACAGAGATTATCAAAAGATGATCGAATTTTTTTTGAAATGGCAAGTACAATAAGTAGATTAAATAGATTCTGATGACTGAAATATAAATGAGATTTAAATACATAATATTTTATGGAATTTGAACTTTTTCAACCCTCGACTCTAGACTAATGTCTATATCCTATACATATTTATTGTAAATCTAAATCTAAACCCTTAAAATTATCTCTAAAATAAATGAACAGCTAAACTTGAACAAAATGGTACAAGATGTGTAGTAATATGACAATTTATAATAATATACCTAATTAATTATTATATGTGGAAGAATACGTGTAAATAAATATATCGCATACTGGTGTGTGTGTGAGAGAAATAATTAAAAATTAATAACAAATAGATAAATATAACACAATTACTGATTAGGATAATGATATTATTTGATATCGAAGCTTGTACATTTAAGCAACGCGAATGATATTTTGAGAGACCCATTTTTTAAAAATTAATGTTAAATGTAAAGTATCTTATAGTAGAAGACTAGAATAATCACAAACTAAATTATTGCATCTATGTATCTTAAAAATTAAATGAAAGAACAAATAGTCATTATTAGACTTGAATCGAAAAAAATCAAAAAAAGATTTTAATTAGCATATGTTCTACTTACGATATATTGGATTTTAAAAAAGCGAACATTTCGCATTTAGAAAATCCGATTGAATTTTTGAAAAAACTTGCGAGACAACAAAAATACACGCTTCAAAGAGCATTATTTTTACAAAAAAACAGGACTCGTATTTGAATAATAAAATTACAAGGAGAAATGAGACTTTGAGATGATAGAATCTATCTTTCATCATGGATGAAATGAGACAATTTTTAAATGAAATGTCTTTGTATTAAAAGTAGATACATATCTATTCCGTGGAGTATGAAATATCTGTGATTCCAATTTATTTCTCAGTTTTCCAATTTCCTTTGAAAATATTAAAATCAAAGCGAAAACAAGCTCATTATATTTTGGAGGATTATATTATACAAGTAATAGAGACTTTCAAATTTCAAAACTTTGATGAGTTATGAAAATCGATAGTATAAAAAGAGACTTTAATAGGCTTTTTGAAACAAGGGAATTTTTCAATCCAGAATTAATATTTTGAGAAATAAATATGAAAATACAGCAAATTTTAAAACAAAACAAAACAAGTTTTGTCTATTATAAAATAAACTGAAATTTGAGTAGGCCTAATGTCTACTGATCTTATGGATGAATGGGCTAGGTAATAAGTTTTCGGATTATTATTTTATGTAAATAGATAAAAACATCTGGAAGAGTATATACTCGTATACGATAAGATAAACAAAATTTTAATAAGGTTTTTTAATGTCTCTCAAGTCGCAAATTTAGATGACAAATGATTATAGAAAATGCTAATTTTAAAATCTTTAAAAATTGATAATTAATTACAAGTCTAGTAGTAGTAGGTATGATAGTACTGTGTGATTAATTGGTGGAATAAAATTTTATGGCACTTTGCAATCCTATAACCTATATGAAATTGATGATGAGGATAAATCACATCCCTAGGTTTTTTGCCCCAATAAGTGTATTTTTAAGTATGTTTAATATGCAATATTAATTTGTTTTTTTAATAATTGACCTATATCTAAACCTAAACCTAAACTAGTATGTAAATAGGTTATAGTATTTCAGTCTGCAGACAAAAACTGACACTGATAAAACAGATCAATTCTACTCTAAAATAAAGTAATTTGTGGAGGTATATTCTATTAAGGACAAGAATAATAATTAAGTTTTTCAGAAGTTCAACTAACCCATTTGGTATTTTGGCTAAAATCACAAAAATCACGACCCTTAAAAATCCTATGCCTATTTTTAAGCTAATATCAATCTAACCCGACAGGATCAAGGCACTTTTCCCCAAAATTAAATCGAAACAAAACTATCTATCTACCTAAGGTAATTTATTAAAGTATTCGATGTGATCAGATCAGAAATATTGTATGATTATGATTGCAAGAATTTATCATATTAGAATAATTTGGAATGCTTTTTATCCTATTATAAAATTAACTATCTACCTACCCTTTTGTTTGTAAGTTTTTTTAAAATTAAATAAAGCACATTTACGTCAACAATCATCGTGGAAGAAAAAGAATCTTTTTTGAGAGAAAGAGGACGCAAATCTGTACTTGTACCTAAATTATGATTTTCTTTTTTTTTGGTTTTACAAATAATAAATACTCTTAAGTAATCATCCATATAAATATACTAGAGGTAAATATATTTTTTTTAGAAGATTATCACGAAAAAAAGCCACTTCATTCTATTTCAGGGTTCAAAAAATCTTTTCCGAGAAAAAAAAAGCGTATCAAAGACATATTCCAAGTCATTTAAATTCGAACCAAAAATGATTTCAAATCGACTGTCACAACCTTTTTATGCAAAGCGCTGGGTCTCAGGTAATTATGTAAGTCTTTCAACAAACTTGACCCAATTCTAACTTTTCGAGATTTTTTAATCATTTTTTTAAACATTATTTTAAAACTAGAGTCTAGCGCTTTAAGGATACATTAATTATTAGGATTCAAAGGTGCAAGCTACTTAAATTCTAAACAATAATACCAGGATTTCACATTTATCATTTGGCCACAAGTTCTCTTTTTAAGTACCCCCCTAAGGATTCAGAATTTTATTTTGATTTTTTTGGTATTTTATATTTTATGAGTTTTTTTTGATATTTTTGTTATTTTATCATGCTTAAACTATAGTCTATAGCTATTAGCTATAGTAAAATGGAATTTGCGTATTTTAAAAGGTAAAATATTTATTAATAATGCATTTTCAAATGCTCAAGTTACACTGTACTATTAATAGTGTACAATTGTAATGTTTGATATTTCATTCTTCATGACTGGTTGACTTGTATTATATCATATCATATTATCGTAATTGTAATACCTTTCAAAAAGATACACAATTACATAATTGTATCTTTTTATGCAATTCTCAAGTCCATATTCTATAGGCAGAATGAACTGAGATTTCTTTCCCTTCACACATCATTTGTCAAAAAAACTAGGAATATTTATACTTCTTGTAATATTTAAGTATTAATTTAATGTGTACCATTATCATTTAGATTATTGTTTAATATTACATTTTATATTATTGTTGAAAACCCCCTAATAGAATGAGGATTTCATATTTTACTTTTTATACGAGAGTCACCTTTAAAAAGCTCAGATTCGAATTTCATAATATTCATATTTCATACGGGCTTTAAAAAGGAATTTTATTACATTTCATATTCATTTTTAGGTGGCAAAAGCAGCAGGCTTTTTAATTATTAGTATTATAAGTACTTATTCATAATCAATGACCTGACCCATCCCCCCTATTTCGATCCAAGTTAGTGGCAAAATTGTCTTTTTTTTATAATAGTATAGTAAGATTATATAATATAATTTTAAGATATACGTAATCCTAATTTAAGATAGTATTCAATTGTATAGGTAGAGATATTAAAAATTAATTTTAATCTAATTTTAGTAGTATGTAGTAGTATTAGGTAGGTGAGATTTGATTGGATTTTGATTATTTGATATCAGATTTATACAGGCACAATATGAAAACCCTAAAATTAGTAAATTTAAATCCTATACCTAATCTACTACCTAAAATGTATCATCATCGTTTTTTTATACTTTGGATTCATTTACAATAATATTACAATTTTTAAAAGCCCTATATTTGAATTTGATCGATTCTTAAAACTTTCTTACTCTTAAAACGTATATTTTACAGACTTAAATATTTATAGGTATTCTAGTAGTAATTCAATATTATTGTAATTTCTTTTTTTTTATATCAAGATTGCAATTAGAGTAAAATTTAATTTCATCATCAAATATATATTTATATTTCAGCATCTTAAGATTTGATTTTAAATTATTATTTTTAGACACTTTACATATGAAATGTAGGTTGGATTGGATTCAAATTTGTCATTTAAGCCTGTTTTTAAGTGAATTATGTACATTTAAAACATCTAAAAACTAATTATTTAGGATAATTATAATCCGATTGTATTTTTTTGAGAATATTTTTTTTAACAATAGACACGTTAAGGTGGACGTGTGATGATTTCATTCGTAGTTTTTTTTAGAGAGAGAGAGAAAATGGTAGTTAGTATTATTAGGTCATTTTTTAAATGATTAAATTTTAGAATATTGCATAATGTACAAATGTTACTACACCTAAAAATATATAGTAGTATTTCATATGTATAGGCCGCGATATTATAGAGCTGTACAATTACATACTGCTGATAAACTAATGCTTTTTTTAGTTTGTAAACTTAAATTTAAGGACTGATTCTTTCAATTTCATTCTTTTACATGTAGTACATAGTTCGTAAATAGGACTTTTAATAAAATGTAATATGAAATATACATTTTCGCATTTAAGTAATAAGTGATCTATCTTTTTTTTAGAGAAAAAAAAGATTGCATTTTTCTTTAAAAAAATGATGATGATGATGAGGAAAAAAACAGCATCAGCACTCATTTGTATTATTATTTTTTTGTGTATACAATATTATATTATATTTGGATTTAAATATATTATAATATATTATATTGAATTCGATATCACACGTGTTGTTGAATACAATCCTAAACGTCTAAAACGAAAGTAAGTTTTACACACTTTTAAAACACAACTTTACGTCCCCGTATATATATGTATAATATTTATAAGTATATATCTCTAATAAATATATTTATAAATAAATATGACAGTTTTTTTTTTAAATTGACAAGCCCGTCTCACTAAAATCCCTCAACTTTTTCTTTACCTATACATATACATAAATCTTTGAAATAGAATACCATTTTACAATTGAGCCATCATTTATAAATGCTGTTATTTACCTCTCGCTAAATCCTCTAGTTTTAAACGTATATCTCTTAAAATTAATAAGTCTAGGTATAGGAGAGCCTTAACACTAACTAGGTGTACAAAACATTTCACTTTTGTTTGATCTAGAGTTTAATTTTTTTATGCCAAAAATTACACTCAAAATGCCTCAACTTCTGTATGACTTACTCTAATATGTAAATCTAAAAAATAGCTTTCATTTTAGAGATAATTATTAGAGAATTCATCTATCATTTCATTATGAATTATGCATTATTATCAATAGATTTAGATTATTATTACACATTAGTTATCCATTTTTATAGGTCGGTGGGTGTAACCCTACGCCTACCTACAACTATCTATCATCCTTAGCTGAACTTTCTCCAACTTTCTCCTCCAGATCACTTTCAATAATTTGAACTTTGAACGAGTGTTTTGACTCTATCTCATCTATACTTAACTTAACCCTTACATATTAAATAATCCTCATAATTAATATATTTTATATAGTAATAGTATATGTAAAACTATACTTTTATATTTTAAAAATAATAACGAGAGCCTTAAAATCTTAGATTAAAAATATAATATAATATAGTACTTATAAGGTAGTAGTATAATTGGCAGAGATACGAATACGAGATACATTGAATATACAAAGGGTGCTTTAAATATATATCTCATAAATTAATTTTTCCTTAGCTGTACATTTGTTGTACTCTTAACCCTTTTTTCAAATTACCTATCTTATCTTTAAACAATGAGCTTAAATGAGTTCACTCTCAAAAAAATTGGTTTATTTTGTGTGTGGTTTTTTATATCATATCTCAATTTCTCGTAAGAAATTGATATTTTTTGGTCATTTTTTTATGATTCTCCTTTCTCAAATGCTTAATCTCTCGGGACTTTATCATTTCCTGATTATAATAATCAGTTCAAATCAGTAGTATTGAAATGCAACAATATAAAAGACTTGTAAATGGGTGGTTTGCATATTTTATTCCTTTCTTTTTTGCAAGATTTATGTCAAAATTCTCTTTTTTCAGTTTCAAATTGGCAGGGCCATTTCTGGAAGCTTACTTTTTTTGTTCATTGTAGCCTTTTATTTTAGTGTAAATATACATACTTTTTTTAAAAATCTTCTTTTTGAAATATACATATTATTATATATAGTATATAGCTCAGGTCAGGTTTTTATTTGAATTAAAAGGGAACACTTGTTAAATCACTCTTCTGAATTGTATATAATAATATATATCATATGTATATTTTTATGTCATCTCTTCAGTTAACTTCGTTTGGGAACTTTTATATTTAAAATTTTTTTTTATGAGGTCCATCATTATTTATAATCATAAAATGGTATGTAGCCGTTTAAAATGGTATCATCATTTATAATCTAAACTGTCCTTAAAACCTAACAATGTACCTAATACCTATATTTTGGTTAAAACTATTTTTTAATTAACTTGTGCTTTAAATACCCTACAAACTATTTAAGTTAAATATTAATTGAATCATTATCATTATATAATATGTATGTGTGTATGCTTTTTATTTGTATTGTTGTTGGTAAGTCTTCATTATTCAAGTTGCGAGAATTACTTCTCACTCGACTTAGCTTAAAACTAGTGTTTTTTTTAAATACATTGTATGTATGTATAATCGTAGTATAAATATTCATTTTAAAAGCTTTTTCAATCAATAAACTTTAAAAAATAAAATAATTAAGAAATGCAAACCTTAAACCTAGAAAATAATATGCAAAGGAAAAATTAAGTTTTTAAACCATAAATTATAATAATAATAATAATGTATATTGAAATGACTTGTTTTAGATTATGACTCTATTATATATCTCAAAAAATCAATCATTAAATTGCCTCTAAATTATTCTGCTGGTTGATTTATCAAGTCTATTTTAATCTATCTGTGAAACCCCTTTTTTTTGCTTATTTACCAACCCTTTTACTTATAATAATATTTTAATTACTCTCTGCATGAATATTTTTATACTTGTAAATTGTGTACGTATAGAGTATCTATGTAAAAATTATTTGAATACTTGTCAAGTTCATCATAATAAATATTGTTTGTAATCTAGTACAAGTTTTCGTATTCAAACTCGGCACAATGGACGAAAATACATATTTTAATAAATCATCATCTTACTCAATAGAGATAAAACCCTTAAAATATTCTAATACCTACCTACCTTTATGTCATAATTTATTAGATTACATACCTAAACATTATTATTATTATTAATTAGTCTCATAAATGAGAACAAAATTTGGCTGGTGAATGATTGAACTCTTTTTTGTTAAAATATACATAGGGTATACAGGATTATGATATGATATGCCTACATTATCGCATGCACTGAAAAAACTGAAAACATGATAATAAATGTCTTTTAGTCTTATAAATAATTCAACTTTTATAGTAGTATAAAATTAGCTTTTGATTGAGTCGACTGTCATATTGACTAAACCTAATTCAATTGTTGAGAAAGCAAGAATCTTCTTTTTTTGTCACTTTTCAATTTCAATCTTTTATCCTGATCTTGCTCCATCTCCATATCTCTGCCTAAAACCTTTCAAATCTCTTAAAATTATTTTTCAGGGGGCAATCGATCTTAATTAATACACGTACAGTTTAAAAATAAATAGAAGTACCATAGTTAAAAGTAGCTAACTATAGAGTACTTCTACTTAAATATTATAAGTAGATTAAAATCGGAGTATGCAAACATTAAACTTAAAGAATATAAACTCATTACTGTGACGTTATTGTAATTGGTTACGAATGATTTCAATAAAGGCAAAAAAGTCAATTTTTTAAATCTGTTTTTTAACTAATGATAAAGAGCAGATTTAGAGTCAAGTAGGTATTTTTAAATAGATATATATTAAAATATTTTTTTTGTAAATAAAAGAGCATTCATACAAAATTCAAAATAAATGGGTATATAAATAGAATATAATATTAAAGCAAATGTATTTTGCCAAGTACTTATCTTAAAATATAATATTAAAGCAAAGCAAACTACTTTTTTTTAAAACTACTTTAAAGGTTTATAAAGTAAGTAAGACATAATAATTAGTAGGTTTAGGTACATTAATGCATCAAGTTCTAAATGATAGAAATCTGGTGGATTATTATAAATATAGGTATAATTTGTATTTGTAATTGTGTAAAATAATATTATATTGGTTAAGTTAATAAAGAATCTCTTTGAGTATAATACAAATAAGTATATTATGTGCAAATATTAAAATGAGTTATTAAATATAGAAACTGTAATAATATGTGATTATATCGTTAATTGCTAAAAATTTTTTTACAAATGTTTGGTAGATTAAAATTTTATTTTAAAAACAAGGCATAATATGACTAGTTAAAATTAGACACAAAACACCTTACTTTTTTTTGATAATTCGATGGGCAGACTTTTTAAAAATCTCTCATTTCATTAAAAATTTAACCCATCATATCATAATATTGAATGTTAATTAAAAGAATTGAGTGAAAATATTTAAGAATATCGTGAATTTTAAAACAGATGTAATCAAGTATTATTATCAGTTACCAATCTTTATATTTCTTTATATTGCTTTTGATAAAATCAGTTTTTTTTGTTAATTTAAATTTCATTCAAAAGGATTTCACAGGCACTTCATATCGTTAAATTATATAGATAAAATTATTAGTTGATTATCACTCAAAAACTAATCACATAAAAATGAGTTTTCTTGTAGAATTGAATTTTTTTAAAACATGATTAAATAGTAATTTAAATAGAAATAATTTGGGTTAGGTATATCAGTGTAATATAGTAAAACGAAGATTTATAACATGGGTAATCCCTTACTAGATAATATAAAGCATACTAAACTAATATTCACAAATTCAATTAATTAATACTAATATAAGTATTTAATGTTGTATTTAGGTTGAGGTATAGGTACTATTTCTTTGATACTTTAAGATTCAAAAAAGAACTCTTTTTTATAATATTGAAACTCTTCTTACATATTATTATTTACCTAGATTTTAAATTGAACTGCTTTTTTCAGTTGGGAGTTAGACAAGATAATTGATATATTTTTTTACGTATTCAAATGTTTAAAACCTTTAACTTTTAAACCCGGTCGGTTTCAATTTTTATATTTTCAAAAGCATAATGTGTACACAGTGTTATACAAATTAAAAATGCATAATATTTGAACCGAATTCGTTAAAAGAAAAGAATTAAAGAAACAAAAAAATACTGGTGTTTTAAATCTAGTTTATGAGGATCAAAAATTTTGTGTAGGTATAGTATACATATATTTAATAGATATTAAATCGAGGTAAATAAAAAGAGGTATATTATATTATTATTATAGTGAGCAATACGTAATTAATAAGGTTCTAAGAAAATGCCAATTTTTGAGATACTGTGAAAATGTTTTGAAATCACAGGGATAAAAATTACTATATACATATAGGTAAAATAAAATTTTAAGATCCTTTCCATTTCTCAGAAAAGAAACTAATCGTAAATAAAATTAAACTAATAAATAAGGTATATTAATTTTCTAGTACATATATAATACTTTGAAAAGCACCTGCCAAAAAAGATTCAATTGTTTTAAGGTAAAATAAATGGGATCATTAATTATAGGCAAGAATATTGCAAACTAAATATCAATAAATTATAAAGAGAAAGCATAGATAAAATTAAGATATTAAATATATGAAATATTTAAGGAAATGTTTTGAGATTTGGCAATGATTAGATTAAATTCAAATATAATAATAAGTGTGTCTATGTGTGTGTGTGTGTTATGAGTTTAAAATTAAAATACATTAAATAATATACTTAATACCTACCTATATATATTATCAACTAAAATATTATCTTATAAATGCATTTTTTTTATATAATCCTTTCTCCAGTTCAGTCAGGCAACATCATTTTTTAAAAATCAACCACAATCGAAAAAAATTTAATTTAAAAACTTTATAATAAAAAGGTATAAGTAACTAGTAAAATATTTTCTAGACATAAAAAGCCCCATAAAAAGGTAATTCAAAATATCTTCTCTAAAAATCTTCTCTCATAAAAGTTTGACGATGATTGTGTTGCTAGCTTAATTTTGCATAATATGTAGGTAGGAACATTGATGCTTTCTCAACAATTACTAATTAGTTAATTTTCTTTTGCAATATATATAAAGCACTTAATAATATACTGTACTTGAGTAATGAATATTTAAAATTATTTCTGAAGTTGTACCATAAAACTAAGTCTCGTCTTGTAAATTTTTCTTAAAACTATTTTTTAGACTTATTAGATTATAGAAATATATAAGCTTTTACGCTTTTTGAGATCACGCTTAGGCATCATTAGATAAGATCACCAGGAATTAAACTGTTGAGGGATGACGGAGTAGCTCGATCAGGTGCCTCACCCCTACAAAAAAAATTACAATTTTATTCTTGAACATTTTTAATAGTATAAAATGTATTGTTAATTTCAAGTATGAGTATTTATACCAAGGCGAAGAATTCCTAAAAACAAAAAGTATTATAGGTTTTAGTATCTCCAAGATTAAGATGATTTATTTCATAATTTATTTAAAAACATACCACAACGGTGAACTATCACGCCCCCATGGGTTTTCACTACTTGTTGCTCCTGAGTTGGCAGAATAATTACCACCTTTTAAAATTAATAATTAATATAATTAAGAATTTGTGTAACTATTTTTTACATACCAGAATTTTGAGTTGAATTGTTATTTAAACTTGATCCACTTAAACCTTGATGAATATTTAAAACATCACTTTCAGAAGCAGTCTCAGCCAAAATGGTTGTATTTCCTATAATTCCCATTTTAATTACAATCATTGTATAAATCAAAATTGTTGTTAGATTTCAAAATATTATTTACCCAAAACACAATTGTTTAAAGTTTTTTGAGCTTTAGTAGCCTCTTCTCGTGAACTGTATTTCACTAGAGCAATTCCATGACCCAAATACAAATGGAATTTTTGCAAGGGGCCGTGCTGCATACACAATGTTTTCAATGTTGAGCCATCAATTTGTGGTGTTAAATTTCTCAATAAAAGCCAAAAATTTCCACTGCCACCACTACCTCCTCCCCATGACTGATTACCCGTTGTTTGAGCAGGTCGATAGGCAGCAAATGAGTTTGAGTTTGCTGTCGTAGTTGTAGGATTCACTTGAGATTGTGAAACTGGAAATTCAGACGTTTTCTTTGGTACTTGCTGTAATCCAGGGGGAGGTCTATGAGTAGAACCACCTTGTTGTTGTTGTTGCTGTTGTTGACCTCCGTTGTTATTAAACTCCCATGAATCACGTGGACGTGTATTGTCCTCAGTCCATGAAGCTCCTTTGGCAGCCGGATTTGCTTTCGTCATTTGTGGACTATTAAAAAAATAAATGTTACTATGCACTACTGCATACTATTTAAATTATATGCATACTTGGTAGGATTTGCTGCAGTAGAAGATGAAGTTGGAGTAAAACTCCAAGTAGTTGAGTTTAAGCTAAGTGGTGTAGTCAAAGTATCTGAAGACAATGTAGTTGAAGAAGTCACTTGAATTGAATTTTTTGTAAAAATTTCTGTAAAAAAGATTAACAATGTTTTTAATTTTTTGATTAGGCAGTAAAACTTAAATAGCATAGACTATTTTTTTTACCTGAGGCGTCTTTGATAGCAGCAAGGCTAAGTGGAGATCTGACAACAGATCCTATAATTTAAAAAATAAAAACATTATTGTACTGTACTTTACGAAAGTATATTTTGTTTATAATAATGCCTAGTAATTTTATTAAAATAAATACCTGGAGTCAATGTTGGATCATCTTCTACTGACTTGAGAATCTGAGTTCCTTTCCAAGGCTTCCCTAAAATAGTAAAAATTATTATTTATTGAGGAATTATTAGGTAAGTTAAGAAAAATCTCGATTCATTAAATGAATCTAGTTATATAATTAACTAGATGCATGCTTATAAACAATTTTAATTTATGTAAGGTATTTTATTAGGCACCTGGAGTGAATTCTGGAACAACAAAGTCGCTTAGCCAAGAAGCTGAATCAGAGTTTGCAGGAATTTTATTTCCTGAGTCATCGTTAAGATTTCCAGTTGAATTATTGCTGCTTGCAGAATTTGAATCAGTTGGCCATCCATCTTGTGAAGGCGTAACAGTTGACCATGTACTAATTGATTGAGGTTAAAAAAAAGCAATTATTAAAAAAAAGTATTTGATAATCAAGCAGGATTTGAACTATTGAAATAGGTATGTCTACAATTTAAACAAATTATCTTGAACTTACTCGCTATTTTGTCCAAGAATCAAGCTCGTTTTTGATTGACCACCACCAGGTGCGCGGCTAAACTCGTTTCCAGTTGAATCATCTTTTTCTGAAGGCACTTTACTGGTCCATTGATCTAATCTCGATCTTTGTTGTTGTTGTTGATGTTGTTGCTGTTGTTGATGGCCAGGATCTTTACCGAATTCTGATGAGAAATTATTTGTTTGAATTGCCGACATTGAATCGATCATCCCACTTCCACTACTGTTCGAATTATTACCACCCATTGGCGGATTCTTGAAAAAGTCATTTTGTGGTGGTTGAACACCAGCAATAGCAGCAGCTGCAGCAACGGCGATATTGTGTTGTTGTTGCTGTTGTTGTTGTTGCTTAGCCCTATTACAAGAAGTAAAGATTTATATTTAAAAAATATTTATAAAAAAAACTAGGTAATTGAAAGAATGACTAAAATTAAACTTACATCTGTGCTTGTTGGGAAGCAATTTGATTATGTAAATTTGTAATTTGTTGTTTTGTTTTCGTTATTTGAACTGAGAGTTGAAGTGCTGCTCCAGCATTATTTGCTTTGCCCATTTGTTGTTGAGCTTGTGTTAATTGTTGAAACAGCTTAATTTGCTGAAGTAATTGATTAAGAAGGTACAAACTGCAAAAAAATAAATCAAAAATTACATTAATGATATGTGATTAAAAAGTTTATTCTTGTATTTTATCATGTTAGATACAATAAAAATTATACCTTTGTTGAGGTAGAGGATGCTGTAAAATTTGAGAATTGAGATATCCAGCTTGTACTGCCATTTGAATTTGCTGAACCAGAATTCTTAACTGTGCGGCATTTGTTGGCTGTGTAGCACGATTGGCATTGAAAGATTGTTGTTGTGTGTTGTTGGATTGTTGATGAGTTAAAATTCTTTGTAACAATGTTTGGTTAATACTGGCTAGACTAGCAGCGGGATTATTAGCTACATTATTCAAACCATTGGCTCCACCTCCTGGAAATTGATTGTTACCACCTGGAAAGCCTCTTTGTTGTGGTGGTGGGTGACCTAAATTATTAAGATCAAAATGATCATCATTTGGCCCACGTCTTCCTTGACCAGTACCCATTGGTCCGCCTCCTCCCCACGGTCCATCCATTTGTCGACCAACTCCCAAATTGTCCAATGAATCAATAGCGTCAGAAATATTCATATTTGAAGAGCGTAAGGCTAACTCAATATCTTCCTTCTGAAATTCAAATTGAATTGTTAATTAATATAAAATAGACACAAAACAAAAACACACGAAAGTTGGAAGATAGTTTTAAAGAAATAATTATGACATTGAATATAGTAGTACAAATTTACAAAGTATCAAGATAAACAAGTAAATATATTAAAATTAAAATTAAATATAAATACTATATAAATGTCATAATTATAAATAAACATTGAACACACACAAAATAGATACATTTAGAAAAAAATATAAAATTACAAGCAGCCAAAAGCAAAAAATAAGCCTAAGCATTATGTAATTTAATGATCTAGTAGTTAGTAGGTAGTATATTATATAAAAAAGTCAAAGAAATCAGATGAAAAATCTGGGAAAAGAAATAAGAAATGCACACGACGTCACTTTTAAAAAAAACATTTAAGAAATCGAAATGTCGGATATAATATAATACCAAATTTAAAAGTATTTTTGGATGTAAAAATTATTCAACAATTTTTGTATTTTTTGTCTAACCTTGTATCCCAAGTCGAGAAGTGTTTTAATTGTTTTATAATTCGCATTTGTACTTGACCATATTTTATCACGAGAATCCTTCAAGTTTGAGAAGTTACCATTTATATAACCATTTCTAATATTTCCCTATATGTTTGGAAAAGGAAAGGATGAAGAAAATATAAGATTTTTTTTTTGTAAAATTATCTATTCCCCTTTATATTAATCCTTAGTATAAAATTTTTAAATTGAAAATAAAAGTTGGCAACGATTAGAGTATCAGTACAGATTACAGATATAATAATTTTTTTATTTAAATAAAATATGGAAGTTAGAATTTTAAATAGTATATTTGTCGTGTTTTTGAAGAATATTAAAAAAGATTGATAAAGTCAAGTGTTTAGAAAATCAAGTTCATTGTCTATTATATTTTTCAAAAAAATGGAAAAAATTATAAAAAAAAATGATTAGCATAATGCAAAAATTATAAAAACTAGGTAATGGTAAGTTTAATCATAAGTTAAGCTTGATGGTGCTCTAAATATTTAATTATTATTATTATGAATATAGAATACATGTATTGTAAGTATTTAAATAAATATATTTCAATCAATATATTTTCAAATGATGCAAAAATTAAAAAAGTTTTAAATATTTTTTTATAAAAAAAGAAAAGAAAAAAGTAGAGTACTAACCGAGCTCTTTGGTTGTGCTCCCCATAATGTCGTATCAACCAGACCATCGTCACCCCATCCACCAGGAGCCACATTTGTTGGAGTTTTTGGTTTACCCCATGAATTATTTTGTTGCATTGGTGGTTCACCCCAAGACATATTATTTTTATCATCCCATCCAGGGCCACCAGCTTGAAAATCTTGATTTTGATCTGGTCCTTGCCAACCATTTCTTGATTTAAAAAATTAAAAGCACATTAGGTATAAGCTCGGGCAAATAATAGTAAATTATTATTTTTATTTCTATAAATACATACCTATTGATCATTCCACCATCCATTTTATTTGGAAGCATGCCTCTTGGATTTTGTGGTGGTGGCATACCTCTAGGTGGTTGTTGTTGTTGAGACGGTTGAGGCTGACCAGGCATTGGGTTGCCCCATAGTGATGTACCATCATCATAATTATTTGTTATAACACGCCTTTGAGGAGGTGGTGATATTTCATCAGACCTATTATACGATTAGATGTATATATTTAGTATTGCTCATATGTACATAATATATGTAGGTAGTTAATTGCAAGTGTAAAATAAAATTGATTAGATAATACTTACCATCCAGATTCTTTTCTGCCCATACCGCCTTGCCCAACTCCACCCATTCCCATCATGGGATTATTTGGAGGTGGTGGAGGAGCATTCCACTGATTTTGTTGCTGTTGTGGCGGTGGTAGTGGTTGTTGTTGTGGTGGCTTATTCCACATACCTGGATTATTATGATCCATCATGTTATTTGGTTCAGAATTCATTCTATTATTTCCGTTATTATTCCAATAACCAGGATCCATTCCTCCTCCTCCACCCATTTGTGGTTGTTGCATCCCCATTCCTCGGCCTCCAATAATTCCACCATTGTTCCAATCTGGATTCTCCTTTTTCTTTAAAAAAAAATTATAAAAAATGAGTTTTAAGTAGGTACCTAGTTAAGTTAAAGTTTACATTTATACATTATGTATTAGGAGTTTATTTAATTTTTATAAAACTTACAACAGGTGATGGCCACATTTGATTCCCAGATGAATCTCTTTGTGGCTGTTGTTGCTGAGGTGGCGGTTGATTCATACCCCATTGCATGTTTGGATTTACTTGCATGTTTGGAGGTTGTTGTTGTTGCTGTTGTATTGGTGGAGGTGGCTGATTACAATTTGGTCCTGGATTATTTGGTGGGACACCTGAAATGAAAATAAAAAATAAAGGCGATTTATAAGGATTCGAATTTCGATGGAATCAAGGATTAATATTTAAAATATATTTAAAAAAGTATTATTCAAGTCGTACTATTATACTCACCGGTCCAGACATTAGAATTTTCTTGAGAATCGTCTTCTTCACCCCATGTTCCACCAATATTTGCTGTTATTTATGATATTAAAAATAAAGTAATTTGAAACAAAATAAAATTTAAATACACTCACTTGTTGGCGTATGACCCCATGATGGTTTATTAACAGCAGCTACAGGAGCTGGCGGTGCACCTCCGTTTCTTAAGTTGGCTTCCCAAAGATCAGTCCCATTATTTGCTTTCCATGCTGCAGGTCCAGCTGTCCCTCCACCATTACCACCTGGAATTCCGCCTGCAATACCAGTGCCGCCAGCACCTCCAACAATACCACTATTATTATTCGGAATACCACCAGGTATTATTTCTTTTGGTTCTGAAAAAATAATAAAATAATAATAATTTCTCTATTTTTTTATAATTTTTTTTAATTTACCTGGTGATCCGGGTATATCCCAACTTGAGTCTTGATTAACATTACCACCCCATCCATCGTGGCTAAAAAGTGCTTCGCGCATATTATTGAGTTGCTCAATTTGTTTACTTGTAACGCTTGATGGTGTAGGATTATTGTTTCCACCATTACCACCTCCAGTATTAGTGGGAGCAATTGATGAAGTAGTCGATGCTGAGGAGGGGTTCATTTGTTGTTGCTGTTGTTGACCCCCTGGATTATTCATTGAAGGTTGCGTACCTTGTTGTTGCATTGGATTACTACCAACTTGATTATTATTTGAAGCGATAGTAGCATTTTGATTATTGCCTGTATTTGTTTGCAGAGATTTTCCAGCAGCTTGAGCCCATGAACTTGAAGGTGTAATCAAACCTCCAACTTTATTTGAAGTACATGCGGGATTTGTTCCAGCTGTAGTTGAACCAGCGTTCTGTGTATTGTTCATAGTATTACCCATTATTGGCATCCCAGATGGGTTATTCGTAGTAATAGGAGCATTTGAGGAAGGATTGCTATTCATTTGAGATCCTGGAAGAGGTTGCCCATTGGTGTTTTGACTAGTATTATTATTACGATTCGGAGAAGTTGAAGAAGCCCACTGATTCGTACCCATAATTTGATTATTATTGGCTGATGAAGGATTACCTCCTTGTTGATTATTATTGGCAAGTCCGCTGCTGTTACTACCAGGTGGTGTAGAAGATGGTCCAACTGCTCCTGATGGTGGTGGTTGAGGGATTCCCCAGCCTGTGCTTGCAGCAGCTGCAGTATTTGGAGGAGCACCCCAACCAGCTAAATAAAATAAAAGTTATATTAACAAAGACGATAAGTATAAAATAAAACTGAATATAAATAATAATATATGAAATATGAATATGATATGACTACTAAAATATTGTAAAAGATATTTTTCTTACAAGTTCCATTATTTAAAGAATTGAGACCTCCGCCTCTAAGTTTTAATTCATTTGGAATTCCCCAACCTATTTTAATAAAATCAACATTTGATTAATTATTAATAAAATAATAAAATAAGGTCCTTAGCGTTTACAATTAACAATAAATTACTCAGGATTATTAAATTATTACATTACCTTTGTTTGAAGCCACATTACTAAAGCTCCCGAGATCACAACCATGGCTGACGACAATCTCTTCATCATCGTCTTTGTCTTTTCGTGTCAAAGAAGTAGCATTATTATAATTATCATTTAAAAAGGGAGCCCGTGAAACACTGGTAACTATCTCGTCTTCCTGCTTATTCTCTTCTTCCATACTCTTTTTATTGTTTGTTGTAGAAATATTATCAATATTGTTATTCGAAGTATCAGTAGTAATAGCTGTAGCTAATGAAGAAATATTATCTGGGAGATTTGTTGTTGATGTTGGCTGGAAAGCACCAGAAGTCAATGAAAATGAAATAGCACTGTAACTGTCATGATGAGGCACATTAATGGTATTATTTAAATCACCCTATATTATAAAGAAAATAATATTATTTTTTTCCTTTCATTTCAATTCTTTGAAAATTAGAAAATTAATAAAAGTATATACCTGATTGACTACGATTGTATTTTGAGGCATTTTAAGTTGTGACGCATTCTGACAGCACAAAAAAACTGGACTAACTGTTAAAAATAAATTGAATTCAAAATTAGTAATTAGATACCTAGTGACTAGTGATTCTATTTATCTTTAAAGTAGTAGTTTAATTAAATTAAATTAGATCAGAATCAGAAGATTAGAAATAGTAAAAGTAGTAGCAGAAGTAAATGTAGATGTAGACTAAATCTAATACTAATGAATAATGAAATCAACAATTTATAAAAACGTTAGGAGTTAGGTACCTAATATAAATAATCTGCTAAAAAAACTTAAACGTACTTAAACTTAAACGTAAGCAAGTAAATTACGTAAACTCTGTTATAAATTCCTCACTACTATCGTTGATTTGAGAGTTTAGATATTTTAGAATGATATGGTCTAATATCAGATTCAACTTCAGCAGACTATTTAATTTTATTATTTTTCACTGCACAATATCTAGTAATATTTGTACAGATAAAGATAAAGTTTTTATACTTTATGCCATGCATAAAAGTATAAAACTAAAAACTAAAAGCTAAAAACTAAAACATCTCCTCTCCTATGTATTTTTTTTAATACTAAATTATAATTGCACTTTGGTCAAACATATGCGCATTAATAAATATTGATTCGAAATTCGATCCTATCCTATCCTCTACATTAAAAATACACATTCATATACTTTTTATATACAGATATTATTATTAAGAATCTTTAAACTTTAATTTAAACATGATAAATATGTGCTTGTACAAAGTAGTATAAGTAAAGTAAATAATTGATTGAGAGATTGGGTTATCCATAATTTAAAAAATTCACTAATAAAAAGAACTTCAAGATAAATTCATCATATCATCTAATAAATGATATGTACATTAAAATAAAATAGTACATTAAAAATTTTCAAGTCCAAGACCAAGTCCTTAGGTACTATTTTTATTTTCAATTTCTAATTCTAATTATTTTATTAGTACTCTCAATAATTAAATAAAAATGAAATTAGGTAGGTACCCTGTCCATTTATTTATAATTTATTTTATAAGCAACATCAGCTTTAAATTATTAGCAAAAGTTATTGATAAAATAAACCTACTAAATTAATTTACTACCTAGAATTAGAACTCAGGAGTTTCGAGTACCTAACCTAGTAAGTAATAGAAGAGTTTATGGTTTGGCTTCGGCTTAACTTTAACATAAAAATGCAAAAATGAATTATAAATACCTAGATAATAGCTTGCTCTACATTTTTTAAATGTACTTCTGTACTAATACTACTACTCGTAGTGTAACTTATTCAAAGAATTAGTAAGTACAGACCACCACCTAATTTTGGATAATACTATATACTAGGTATTAGGTATATACCTATTATAATACTTACAAACATCTAATTAAAATAATATAATATGATCTATCTATACGTACGGTACATGTACATTTTTATTTTAAAATTCGAAATATTACTACCTAACTCTATTACATATTATATTATTACGTCTACTACTACACTACTTCTATACATATTATATAATAATATAATGAAAATTGCCTATTTGAATTATTTATAAATAGGTACCTAATCTAATAATTAATAATATAATATGTACGACCTAGGTATAGGTACCAAATTAGTAAAATAATAATTAACTAAACATTAGACATCCACTATTTTAAGTTTGTTTGTTTGTGTAGAAAATTCTATTCAAATCAAACCTTATTTTTTACATTATAAATTCTCAAAAATTGGAGAATTTTCTAAATTCAAAATAATGCAAATGACTTTTTCTAAAACTTTTATAAGAATAATTGCCTGTCCGTTTTCTGTATAATCAATTATTGGGGAGTCGGATGACCTTTTCTTAAAAGTAAAGGTCATTTTGCTAAATCAACCTACCTACCTATTTAATTTTACTGAAATTTTCAATATATTTTAAATTTGAAATAATATTTAATAAATATCTAATCTACCTATCCTAATTAAATAATAAAAGTATCAAATGCTCGACTACCGACTAACCATATAAGGTGAAAAGGTTAAACTTACTCAAAATATTGTTTCACTCCTATATCCTCTCAAATTGTAGTAAAACAAATCTCAAAATATATCACTTTTTACTTGAATTTTAATGGCTTAAAAATACTTGCGTATTTTTTAAAATATTTTATCACGGAATTGATGATATTATTTTACGAATTTTACAACAATGAGATATTTAAGATTCAAGTCTTTTATTCTACTGGACACTGGCTGCTGTGCTCAATAATAAATTATTGATATTTTATTTTATGAGAAAAATGAGAGAAGGAAAGGAATTAAAATAAAATTTCAGACTTGTTTGCATTCGCTTCTTGTAATGGAGTCGTCGATGATGTCTAGAAAAGTTCTATTTCATTTTATTTGTATAATATTATGCAGTAGGGATAGGTAGGTAGTGAGCGAGGTAGTGAAATGTATTTAGGATCTATATAGAGCTGCTAGAGATCTCGAAAAATATAAAATATTATAACCGAGATACTTTATACAAAATACAAAATGTAGGATATAAAAGTACCTTTTACATTACATATTATATAGTCGAATCTAGTGAAGAAATACATTTCATTTCAGTATATACAAAATCCCATACTACAAAAATGTAATACGTAACAACATAACAGAGGGTATTTCTATCCTTCTCTCTCTATTACGCCCCGAATCGAATCTCATAGTAAAAATCCCATAAGAACCCCCATATAACAACATAACATAAAGTAATGCAATGTAAAAATGTAAAATAAAGTGAGCACGGCCATAATGAAAAAATCTGTAACTTTATACTGGCCTTCCTTCTACATTTATTAATATAGGTCTGTAATATGCCCAATGTTGACAAAACAATAATGATAATGATAATTATAGAAAAGTAAATTTAAATGATAAATGACAAAAAATCTTACCTTTTTTAAATAGATTATTTGCAGTAGGGTACTGTAGTATAGTAGATGAGATTTATAAATAATTTATGAGAATTTTTTTTGTATATTCTGAAAGAATAATAGTCAGTATTTTATATTCACTTGATCACAGCCTTAAAATTCTTAAAAATTAGCTAAATATGTCGAGTTTTAAAAAGTGATGATAATGATGATGGGATTGGAATGGCAGGTTCTTTGAGTTTTTTATACTTAATAATACGAGTTAATTTGGTTTTGTTACTAAAAATAATTATACCTATATAATATACTTAATTTTAATTATATAATTAGTTAAGATAATTTGCACTACTTTTTGTCCAAAAACAGACTTCAGGCCTTAACTTTTACTTCAAGTCTTGGTTTATTATTACTTTTTTTTTGTTCTTAAACTTAGCAAATGCAGCAATACCTCAGTGGTAATTGTCAATTTTTAAAAGACACAATAATCGTCACGTGTCCCACGTGGACCGTAACACAGTAGACAGAGATTTTTGATATATTTGGCTTGATTGTTGACCACTAAGCAAAGTGGACACCACTGTGGCTCCTTAAACAGGACACCTGGACAAGACAGAGCAAATCCAAATATCACTTTTTGACGTGATTCTTGACACTTGATTTTGCCCCTTGCTATGCCTATTAGGTCAAGGGTCAAGGATTCCCCAAATTTTAGCTAATTTCGATCAAATTCTCATCAAATTTTTGATACAAAATAATTAAAAATTAACTTTTTTTGATCTTATTTTTTGTCGAAGACACTTTGAAGAGCAAAGCAAAATGCAATTTAATTTTTGTGAGTGAGCTTGATCTTCTACGCTTTTTCTCTAGTCTCAAAAGTAAGGGCTGTTTTTAACATGGCTCCAAATGAGCATTTTGGGAGGAACTTTTGCTACAAACTAACGAGTCCACTACCGGACTAATTTAGCTCTAGTTCTAGAAATTTTGAAAAAGTTGAAAAAAAAAATTTTTTGTTGATTTTTGACTTTTAATTTGCGTTGTTTTTAATTTAATTTTTAATTAATTGGCAAATAACATAACATTACCTGGTGGTAGTGGTGGCACCCATTGTGACGAGATTTGGACACTGGATTCGACAACTGCCTGGTAAGATTTTGATTTTGTGTTTTAGTCGTTAAAATAGCTATCATTTTTATTAGGGTACTTTTGTACAAGTAAAATTTTTTTGTTATTTTTATGTAATTGTTGTTTTTAATACTGTTAAAGCTCTGAAAAACATAATTTTGGCCTCATTTTTGCATTTTTTGAAAGTGAGGTCAAATGTGGGTTTTGAGTTTTCAGGTGTTTTATAGCTGAATTATTATATGAAATGAATTACTTTAAGCTTGGGTATAATACTCGTATTTTATTATTGATTTTAATTGTGTTGTAATTTTAACAAATAATTTTAGATATCCTAAATCTAAAGGAAAACCTAAGGAAGAAGTTATAAAGACCTCATTCTGGTCAGGTCCTTATATTATATACATAACTAGTTGAGTCGACGGAAGGAAAAACGACTGCCAGTATGGCGACCGCTCACGATCAGAGTAAGATTTTTAAATTTAAGCTAGTACTACCTACCTATGCAATTTGATAATGATTATAAGTTACTGTATATATCTAATACTAATAATATGATGTTAAAGATAAATAAGGTAATTTTAATTATGTTTTTTGTAGTACGAGCTATGCTGGATGAGCTTATGTAAGTAATATTTAAAACTCTAGGCACATAGGGATAGGGTACTTTATTATATTACTATGTATTAATATTAATATTGATGAATTTATTTGATTTTTTCTTTAGGGGTTCGTCAAGAAATGGTGAAGCTGAAGATGATCAAGTAAAATTTGATGATCCAAAAGTATGCAAGAGTTTCTTGTTAAGTAAGTTTCCACGTATAGATCCTTCATTATATTTGACTAAAAAACCAGATTTTCGCCTCCGCCTTTTATATTTACAGATAATTCATACTTCAAGTTGAAAACAATCTAAAAACTTATTAATCTTGAACCTGTTTTTATAGTCAAATTATATAAATTGAATCTTTGAAAATTTTGTTTATGTATAATTTTCTGTATTTTTTGTAAAGGTTCCTGTCCTCACGATATACTAGCAGCTACGGTAAGCTGGCTTTTTCTCATTTTCTTTACTTTTACTGTCTTTTACTTTCCAATTTTTTTAAAACATTTTCAAATCATACCGTTTACTATTTACCATTACCCATATAATAACACCTAATATTTCCAAACAATAAATGATAGAATTTATGTATGCACATTGCAAATTTTAATTATCTAAATCTTTATCGTAAGAGTAATCTAAGCATAATCATTATACAATTTTACAGGGATATAGTAATTTTTATATTAAAAATACAAAATCAAGTATCAAAGTATTCGTTGAGAGTGTCAGAAGATGAAAAAGCACATTTCTTTTTTCTTGATCTTATTATTCGCTATAATTTACAGAAAGCTGTTGGTTTTATTTCGTGTATGTAAGTAATCTCTATTTAAAGTATACATCATTTATACCGATTTCAAAAATCGTCTATAACTAGAAAAAATAAATTGATTTGAGTCTCATAATATTATTATATAATTATGTTGGTAAGTGATCAGATCAATCTTCCCACGAGTTGATGTGCTCTATCTCTCGCTCTCGTTGTTGGTAAAGAACTTTCTATTTTTGTTGTTCTCTCTTTAATAATATCGGAATTTTTGATTATTCATTGGTATTATATAAGTTTATTAAGATGGGTCTAAATTAAAGTGTTTTTCACAACACGCAAAATTGAGTTAGGACAATTGATGATGAGATGTACGTATGTAAGTGAGAGTTGTTCAGTATTGTTCACCTATCTAGCATATTGTGATAACTAACTAATTTACTTTCTTTTTTTGCTTCTGAATTTTTCAAAATAGAGAATGGATCTTGGGGAATGTAATCGGGTACATAACTTATCTTTGAGAGCTGATTATGAAAAAGCCAGATTAGAAAAGGATTATTTCTATGATGTTGACGTACGTTTAAAATACTATTCACATTATTAACATGTTCTTGGTGTTTTATTTTATTATAAAATCATTACATTACCTATAATTTTATTTTACATTTCTTTTCTTTTCTTTTTTAGGCATTAGAACAATTGGAAGTATTTATCGCTGATGCAGATCGTAAAACAGAGCAAGCAAAGAGAAGATTGGCTGAAACACAAGAAACTTTGAGTAGTGATGTAGCCGTTAAAGCTGATAAAGTGAACGAGTTAGCTGAAAAAATTGGTGAAAATTTAGCAAAAGCCGAAAAGCTTGGTGAGGAAGGTTTTGTTGAAGAAAGTATGAAGATCATGGAAGAAATTGAACAACTCCGTAAAGTGAAATCAGAAGCCGAAATGGATTATCGAAAGTAACTTCTTTGCCAATTACAGTCAATTGGGTTGACTTGACTGACTGTCAATTGACAAGAAAATAATATTTAATTTTTTTTGTTACAGCTCTATTCCAGCTGCTACATTTCAACAACAAAAATTAAGAGTTTGCGAAGTTTGTTGTGCATTTTTAGGTAAGACCATACATGATTTGGACTTTAATCCCACTAATTGTTATTATTCATTAACTTTAAATTATATTTAAATTTAGGGATTCATGACAATGATCGTAGATTAGCAGATCATTTTGGTGGAAAATTACATCTAGGGTTTATAAAAATTCGTGACACTCTAAAGGATTATCAAGTTAATTCAGAAGAAAGAAGAAGGAAACGACGAGAAGAGATGCGAAAATTTAGAAATCGGGAGGCTGACATGTGGGAAGAACGAGAAAAGGAAAGAGAAAAAGAGCGAGAAAGGGAACGAGAACGTAGAGAGAAAGAACGCAAAGAAAGAAGTAAGAGATCAAGATCACCTGAAAGAAGACATAGAGATAAAAGTCACAGAAAAAGACATTCACGTTCAAGATCGAGATCACGGTCAAAATCTCACTCACACCGTAGGTCAAGGTCGAGATCAAGAGAGAGGAAATCAAGACATAAGTAAAATGAATGAAAACAAATTTTGAAATCTTTAATTTGATTTGATGACAAGAATATTACATAAGTACATAAAATGAGACCTTGTTAATATTTAATATATAGGATAGATATAGAAAACTAGGTATCTGTACTAATAATTTGCTAAGGTTAAAAATATTATCAAAATGTTATACGTTATCATTTATCATTATCTATCATTATCATTTTTTTAAATTACAAATTTTTATTAGTTTTGCTGCAGCTTCTATAAATAGTAACAGAATTAGATTAGGTATGTAACTTTTACTTGTAATTTTTGCCCTTTCAAGTTACCTACTTACTTTTAGATGTCCATTCTAAAATTTTCACAAGACCTAATAATTTTATTACAAATGTAAATGTAAATCTAGTAAATATCGTAGAATCTACTTGTAGAGTAGAAGACTTTTTTAAACAGACATTGTACCTATGTGTAATAAGTATAAGAATAAGTAATAAAATAAGGCATACTAATAATTTTTTTTTGTTAATCTCAAAAAAATGTTTTTATGTATTTAGTTTTGAAAATGGTATTATTACCATTAATTTTTAAGGAATTGTTTTGAATTTGAGACTTGAATGTTATATTATTTTTTATGTACCTAATAATATTTGTAAAAAACTGCATGTATTTTTAAGACATTGATAAGAAATATAATAGAGTAGGTAAGTAGATAGTTTATTTTCCATTTCTCAATTATTCATTCAGAGTACCTAGGACCTAGACATATTAATACTTCAGTACATATATATTATTAACCTTTTGTAAGAAACTTGATACAAAGCATTATACTAATATAATTTAAATTCATAATTCATGTTTGTTAATTTTCAAATTAATTTTAATCTAAAAACTAAGGCCTAATTTTTTCATTAATTCAATAAAATTTGATATAAGAAAGTTAATAATTAATTTAACAAAGATTTGAATAGCCAACATAGTACATGGATGTATTATCATCGTCTTCATTCTCTTGAGCTTGACTTTTTATTGCAAGTTTTCTAAGATTTAAAAGCAATATAATTATGTAAAATACTGTAGCTATCCAAGTGGCACTAATTTGGCATAAGAAGACTTGATCCCTTGTACATTGTAATATGGTAAAGAGTCTTGAAAAGTTTTCATTATCATCTCGGACTGGAAATAAATTTCCATAATAAATTCCAAGTCCTGTAACATAACATTGAGCAATAAAGAGGAAGAATGTTCCAAAGCCAAGAGTTCTTTCTTTCTCCTAGAGATAATAGATAGAAAATATGCAAAGTATATAGAGTGAGAATAGGGTAATTAAAAAAAGTTTCTCAAGAGCAAATTTCCCTTGAGAAATAAGTTAAATTCGAGTTTAAGTTTAAATAATTAATAGTATTTTTAATTAGAATATATTTCATCTTAAATAATATCACTTATGTATCCTATAGACTTCAATTGCTACTGCTAGCTGAAGTCTATAGGGTGATTTAATTTTAGTGTTTTAGATATTATAATCATAATCATTCCTATTCATATATATATAACTTAGGGTATGGCACTACCTGCATAAAATTAGTAAGTAATATATCTAAACTAGTGCTAAACATAAGTATCCTACCTAAGTAGGGTACTATGCAGAGCTGAGGGCTATTAAATGGAAAGTGAAAGCAAACTTTCTCTTTATATGCAATACTATTACATATACTACTATCTGTATACTGGTACTTCATGTATGTACCTAACATAATACCTAGTAATTTTATTAAAAGGAATATTAACAGATACAGATTTCAGATAACGCGTAGATTCTTATGCAAGTAAAAGAATACTTTATTTATATTAAAAGTAGGTAAAATTTAAAATACAGGTTGTATCGTAATCATAATCCATGTATTTTCAATTTTTTGAACAAATCCAAAACGTTATGTCTTTAGGTTTAGGTTTAGGTTCAAGTTCAATAACTATCATTGCTACTTTTTCAACCTTTACATTTTCTACTACTATTTTAAATGAGATAACTTGAAATTAAGCCAGGTATTTCGAGATGAGTTCGAGTTTGATTCAAAAGTGTTCCTTTACTTGAAGTATGTGAATATTTGCTCCACGAGTTTGAGTATAAGTAGGACTTGGAGAAAGCTTAAATGGGGGGATTAAGCTTAAAGGATAATATTAGATTATTTTTGGAAGTTTAAAATTCAGCAAGAGAAGTGTCATTAGGTAAGCATATACACATCTACTACATACTACTTATCTATCTACATATAGTATTGGAAATGGAAATGCAGTACATAGGGCTAGAGATAATGCCATTTCATTTCAACATCATCGCATTTTACTGATATTCAAATTCAAATCCTTTTTCAATTCAATCTATTAAGCTATTGGGCACTAGAAAATAAAGCTGAGTGAGTCCAAGATAAAAGCCCGCAAAATTGATAATCAATAATCGAATATAATAATACAAAATTACGTACACTATTTGCTCGTTCAAAGTTTGGTCAAAGTCAAAAGGTAAAAGCAATGATCAATGTAAAAAGAGTAAAAGTTTTTAAATTACAAATTACAATATCCACTAACTTATATAGTAGGCAAATACCTGTAAATACAAGTATCAGTAATCAGTTGGGGTAGAAGTAAACTACGGATAGAGCATTCAAAGAATGCTTTATATATAAGGTATTATAAGGAATCTTTTCTTTGTTATCAATACAATCTGAAATTGGAATAGAAAGCAATTTAAAGAATTGAATAGAATTGAATAAGAACAAGGTCACGGCATTCATATGACATACTCATAAATTAATATTTACCATACAATACAGATAAATTGAAAACAAAATGAATACTTTGTATTTTGATATGATAAAAGAAAAACTTCTAACAAGTAAAGTGCATAACTAGACCTATAAAATTGACTTTTGAGACGGAAATATTTTTCAAAAATGCTTTCCCTGAAACTAGTAGGTACTTACTTAATATTTATTATACCTACGTGTAGTTTTGTGAGAAATATTTTTTTTTTTAAATTTTTCTCAAAAGTCAATAGTGTTACTTGCCTGTAAGCTTTCGCTTAGATAAGCATCAACAATACAATTAAGTATGTACGTCTTAAATTGATACGTTGTATAAATTGAATTTTGCTATTTATCAATAACCTTTTTTATTGAGACAAAAATGATGAATCCTAGTAAAGTAAAGGAAATGAAATAGATTGCATATTCAATTCCTAGAAAAGAATTAATTCCCAAGGTCGTATTTGATGGAATATAACTTTCTCCAATCTATAAAATACCATAATATTTTTCCAATCTAATAAATTTTTGAAAGCATTTTAAAAGCTTACAATTAGAGATCCTATTATTTCCACTAGAAGGATACAATATATGATTCCAATAAACTGAAAAAAATATAGGTACATATAATATAGTATTTGAAGATATTGGACATTTTTTAAGAAAAAAATCACTTACAATATGGATTATTGATAAGAAAAGGCATATATCACCAAGTACCAGGTGACAGCACATTTCTTTTTCACTTAAGTATCTCACACTCGGAGGATATTATTATTTTGTAAATATATTTTGATCGAGTAGAATGTCATACAGGTATCCGATATTATCACTGACAGCCTATGAAATATTATCTTCAAAATCGAAAAATAAAAAGGATACTCGTTTGTCACAAGAATATAAGGTAATTCTACTATACACCAGTAGTAGTAGTTCCGTTTGCTTTCACTTTAAAAAGAAACTTTGTTTTCCTTTTGAAATAAAAAGTTTCGGAACTTTTAAGAATGATCTATTTTTTATTTAGTAGTTTGGGGTAGTTACCCAATTAGATTCATCACAATTGAGTAAATTTCTATAGCCTTTTATAAATAAATAAACAAAATTGTAGTTATATCGTATATTATGGTATCACTAATATAACATATTATCATTTGGATGGGTCCAATATTACATATCGATTTTTCCTCTAATCAACTATTGGGTTACTTAATTTGGAAAGTCAATTAAATTGATAATCACTAATCACACACAAAGGACAATAAAGAAAAAGCCCAGTTTTAAGGTATATCCTTAGGTAGAGAGATACTTATACTTTGAGCCATATTCCTGTCAGAACCTATCTGTATATGGGGATAGTTAAATTTAGTTTTTAATTTTGAACTTGTCTAGTTATAACTTTTTGAGGTTTTCCAATTGCTAGCTGCTTTAATGCTAATCTTATGTTTTCAAAATCACTGAAACTATTATAAAATGAATATTTATAAAATGTAGGTACAATGAACTATGTCAATCATATGACGATCTATGTTTAAAAGACAATTTGAATTATATTTTCCCCTTGACTGTTAACTGTCACAAGCAAAAAAAGTAATTTTTTTGAACTTAAACGTACTTTTTCGTCTCGAAAGTCAAACAAAGATTGAATTGAGATTGAAAAGTTATAAGGATACTTTGGGTTTCTTTAAAAAACTTCAAATTGAAAAAAGTTCCAATTCCAATTTCGATTTGAGACATAATATCAGGAAAGGGTGTGTACATAACATATATCGCAATTTTCCTGCCCCTCTGAAACTATGTTAGAAAATTTATTGAAAAAATGGCTCAAAATGAAAATAGTGACATAGTGCCCATCATTTCTGTCTTTTCAAAAAAAAATTCCTCAACTTGACGGGTATTTCGTTGGCCAATCTAAAGTTTTAGGTTAGGACTATTGTACTGTACAACACTAGTAGTAGTCCAGTCAAAATTCTGATTGTTTTTTTTTGAAATCAACAATGTAATATTGTTAACGATTAGATATTATTCTTTTTGAGCTTTTATGATGGTGATAATATTTTTTGACGCCTTTCTTATCTTGATTAGATTTCACATTTTTTATAAATTATGAAAAAAGTGAAAAGTATTGATGGGGTAATATTTTGAAACTCAAATGGTTCTTTTCAATTAAGAAAGTGGGTGTTATTACATTACAATTACCTGGTGTAGGTCCGTAGAATGAAGACCTTGGGATTTGAAATATTATTAGGTACATACATACATATCTATAGTAGCATTCTTTCTTATCAGTAAAAATAGAAATTTAAGTGGATCAATTCAATCCAATTTTAATCTAAAAATTTCTATCACCTTTATAATTTATGCATAGTTAAAGCTCCCAGAGAACCAAACCCAAGAAAGAAAGCCAATCATTTGCTTTCATAATTTATGAATTACTCTGTCAAAATATTTTTTATACATTCAGAGTATCTACAGTATACTGTAAATGTGCCCAATCCTATCTAAATATGAGTAGGTGTAGGTAGATGGTTTGAAGACATGGTTATTAGTTTTTGCCAAGAAATAATAATAAAATATTATTACCCCTATGTATCTAGTGCCAAATGTTAAAGTACCTGCTAGCAGCATTGAACATTTTTTCAAAAGGTTCGATCAAAATTATTTTTGGATGAATTCTTTTTATTTTTATTTTACCAAAAAAGTATTGGTCCTATGAACTCCTATGAAGTCCTAAGAGGTACAAATACTTATTATCAAAGCAAGGCAAGTATATATAAAAATGTATGTAGTCGTCTACTACATGCTATCTCTAGGTATCTCAAACTTTTTTCTAAGAAATTTTCTTTTTAAAAAGTCAATAAAAGCTACACAAATGCCTTTGACTGGCTGGGTAGAGAAGAAAGGTACGATATCCAACTATACGAATAGACAGATAAATAAATAAAGTGAAAAGTTTTATGTCTATTTATCTGCCCATAAAGAAATAGATTGAAATTGAATTTGATTAAAATTACATGAGAGTACCAAGTATGAAATTCAAGTCAATATCAATACCTAAGTATTAAATGCCAAATGAAGTAGGTAGAAAGTAGACAGTAGACACCTACAGATATATCTGTTAGGTTCAGAAATTTGAAATATTTGAGATTTTAAATATATTTATCCCTTTGATATGAGAAATTATTCCTAGTATTTTCTGCCTACTTTCACTGGCACAATTTCATAATCAATTTAAATTTAAACTGAAAGAGAAGTACTATACTCTATGAATATAGCAAGCCGTAGACATAAAAGGATCTCATTAGGAGAAATTGCTTTTTTTCAATTTTAAATGCGAATCCTATGTAAATTAGAAAAATTGCAAATTCCTTAAAACTAAAATGTTACCTAAATCATCTAAAATTTTAGAATTTCAGTTCATTTCACTGAAGAATTTTTCAAAAATTGGCAATATATTTGTACCCTAGTAGTAGTTTGTAGTGTGTAATACACTATTCATATAAGTACTTTTAATTTAAAGATGCAAACAAGAATTTGGAATTCAAAATCTATATTGATTGTGTTTTCTCATCATCAGTTTGGCAGTTCATTAATATTATGTAGTAAGTACCTAGGGGTTCTAAAATCTCAAAACAATGTGGTGTATTTCAATTTCATTATTTCATGGTTTATTTTAACTCTAAATATTCATAAGCATATTCTTCTCATTTACATATTTTCAATGGACTTGTATTGTAGACTGTACTGTTGTAACACAAACAAGAGCTGCAGATGTTTTATTAGGAAAATACACTACTAATGTACAAAATGATCGATCGATAGAAATGAATTAAACATCATGTATAAAATATAAAATGTACTTGTCCTGTACAGTACATGGTAAGCCAAAATGTATAAAAAGAGATGGATTCATTTTGATTTGGAGTAAATAAACAAGCTAAACTGACAGTTAATTTTAGTGGTAAATAGCTCGATATTTCATAATTGTATCCTTGTACTACGAGTATAATACCCTACTACGAGTAATACCCTACTGAATTGTAGTTAAAATGAGACAAGTTTTGAGATTTATTGATTTTATTTTTCTACTGATAGTTTCCCTTAATTTAATTTCGATTAATGATGGAAAGCTGTACGAGCCTTGTGAACTCGCTAATGAACTCCTCAAGCTCAAGTTTCTCAGGAAAGATATTGCTGATTGTATGGTTTGAATTGAATTATCCATTGACTTTTGGATTTACAGAATATGATAGATAGATAAAACAGTAGAGATACTTATACACGTACACTAGTATTGGTAGGTTTAATATTTGAAACAAACGTATAAATTGAACATTATTTTAGAAATGTGTATAGGTAGGTATATACTGTAGAACTTTAGAACACAATCATTTGATTTTAAATGCAATTTGATCCTAATGAACAGATTTGTATTTCAGTCTCATATACGCTCTAAAAGCCTTTTTATAAAAGTTGTAATTTTAAAATTTCAAACTTCCATTTCTAAAATTAAAACCATTTATTAAATTTTATTACAAAATCCGTACTCAGGGTATTTGTTTCATACATGTTACGAGATTTCGATCTAGAAAAAATAAACCTCTTTAAACATTAGAAATTTACATTTAACTACATATGTACTGATATATGAAGGTTTTTAGGATATTTGAAAAAACCTAGTTAGATTATTTTGAGTAAGATTTAGGTAGTTTTTAGATTATGAAGTTTGCAATTGGTTAAGGTCTATAGTCCTTGATATCTTGAACTTGTAAACTTAATTTTATGTAGGCGTAGAACAAGTTGTACCTATCTTTACTAATGTAAATAATTTATAATTTAGGGATTTGTCTTATTCGATGGGAATCTAATTTTGATACGGGTGCAGTTGGCCGGTTAAATTCGGATGGAAGTTTAGATCATGGACTTTTTCAAATCAGCGATAAATTCTGGTGTTCAAATGAGTCCGTCGATGGGGCCTGTGGCATTCACTGCAAAGGTTACAATTTTTAATTAACTCGTCAAATCCCACGCTAAAAAGTTTTGAATTACAAATCATTCATAACCAATTCATTATATCGGTACAGATATGCAATGTAATGTAATGTAATGTAATTTCTGATTTGTCGTTGGATAATAAGTATTGCAAACTTTGAGAATTAACTTTTCAAGTCAATAGCAAGTCGGTAATAGTAATACTACTGCATGTAGTTGTATTGTAATATGTATGTAGGAATTAGGAGTAGGAGTAGGTTACTGATAGTCGATAGTACCTACTTTATATTATATGGTATGAATAAACCATAAATGAAAGCTAAATCTTTTTCTTCGTATGAAGAACCAATTGTTTCGAATGGACAAAGTTTATTAGAGTGTCAGATTACAGCTGTACCCTAATCTAGATTTTTATCTCAAAATATGGTCCCGAATTCTGAATTACTTGACCAATTTTACAAGCCAGAGTTATTATCAGTATTATACAACAAAAATTGTATAGATCCTTATGACGTGACGCTAAGTAATTTTGTTTTTAGAAGTAATTTAGATCCGAATTAGAAGTAATTATGACTAGCTGGACTTTACAGCTTTATAAAAATCGGTTTTAATTGTTAAATATTCGTAGGCGTATGCTTATATGTACATTTTTGGATTTTAGGATTTGTAGTATCCTAATTCTAGTCATCAGTTTCTAAAATTTACATTATTTTTTTGATCGAGTGAAAGTTAGCAAAATGCAAAATACAATAAACATTTTGACAAACAAGGTCGATCAAAATGGAACACTATTTTTGTATTCAAATTCAAATCAGGAAATCCTTTTGTACCTACTCTTTCATTCAGATTTGGAGAATGAAGATATTCGAGACGATTCAAAATGTGCTCGAAGGATTCACAGGGTTACCCAACACTCGACAAAGAATGGATTCGATGCATGGTGAGAATTTTATTAAAATATTTAAAAATTCCTCATTCATTCACAACTACTACCTAGTATATGCTACTACTACATACCTCATATTATTATTGTGAGATGTACCTGAATACCTGATCCTATTATAATACATAGAATAGAAATCCTTTTGTCAAAATTTACATTTACAGATGTACCTATAGTGTAATACTTCGGGTACATTTGAATCATAATTTATATTCTTTACATTTTCTCTTTTTATATGGAAATCCAGGACTGGTTGGAAGCAGCATTGTCAAAATCAAAATGTTCAAACTTACATATCCAACTGTACTTTACCAGAAAGAACCAACTGATTGAAAATCACAGATTATTCTAGTCATTCTAGAGCTATTATTTAATCCTTATGAACAATATTAGTAGATTAATTAAGTGTAGGTAATAAAAGTGCCTCATGTGATGTGTAACTGTAAATGTTCAAACTTAAGCAGGGTTCAAGGCCAGTCTAATCCATTATGTAATTCATTCAAGGTAGCCTTTTGTGTGCTAAAATTTAATCTCAGAGGATTAGCAAAATGTACTTTTAGTATTTACATATGCATACTAATATATTTTCTAGTATGAATAAACTTTGCCTACTCAAATCCAAATCGAACTTGAGGATGATTGATTGATCTTCTTTTATACATTTTAGGTATATTTCTCTAGCCTCGCATATTCAAGCTGGATAATTCATCTAAAATGTTCAATATTTTTCAAGAGATAAATTGTTTTTGCAATTTTTACACGAATAAGCGAGCAAACACCTACAGCTAAAATGTGAAGGAGAAAGTAACAAAGAACCAGACCCATAGAATTGAATTCATTTATTATTTTAAGAAAGAGATAGACAAATACCTAAACGGAAAGAATTGCTTGTTTTTACAAATATTATGGTTACGACCAATAGAAGAGCTCAATACCTTACAATTACATAATAATATGTTAAATTCTTATAATTTTAGCAATTAGCATAGAAATATTTTATCTAACAAGCCAGCTTCGCTGGCTTACGCTATCAGTATATTTAACGAAAACACATTCTTTAGCTTCTTCTTCTCATTCTTCAGATGTATTAATAGATGAGCGTCGCTTTTTTTTCAATTCTAAGTTCTTTTGATTTTGACTCTTGCGTTTAAAAG
>JAQIXA010000307.1:0-49062 GCA_034699045.1 Nanhermannia cf. coronata Gr-Ori-00579 | reverse complement strand
GATCAGAGCTAATACACAGTAGCTTACTATGTAAAACTCTCCGACGCTCTAGTAGAATGAACTACTGGCACATCCCTAAATAAATACCTTAATAAATAAGGACAATTTATAACTAGAATATAGTTAATAAAACTACATACGTAGGTACATACTACTTACCATTTAACAATTTTGAATGTTTCTTTCTTTGGAAGGATTTGGTCAATATGTGATTCGAGCTCTGGATAATATTCGACGATTTTACTTCTGATCCCCTTCTGAATCGAGGATTTGAGCTGTTGGACACCCGACACATTCTCCTTCTCATCAAATCTAGTGGTACAATTAGAAATAATATTATAGTTTAAAAGCACAATAAACCCTATAAATCATTTTAATACTAATTATGTTAGTTAAGTAAAAATGGCCTAGTTTATTATCATGTCAATTTTGATTGTCACAAAATCACAAAGCAATTTGTCAATGTAAATATATTGTAGGTACCTGCCTACTACAGAAACTTACTTTTTAAACATTTTTAACTTTTTTAGAAATTTTTGAAAGAATTTTGGTAGTTTAATTAAAAACTAATTAAGAGTTTTGAACTAGTTTTATTAACTATTTTTAATCTTTAAAATTTTTTTAGAAATATTTTTTTAGAAAATTTTTTTTTGAACTTGCATTTTTTTGAATCCACCACACTTATTTACACTACACACACACTACATAGCATTGCATAGCTATAAAAGCTTACACCACTGCACTTTATGCATAATCTAATCTTTTTAGAAAAAGTGAGATGTTCAGAGAAAATGGACCTTTTGGACATTTATTTTTGATTTTTTTACAATTTTGGATACTTGGCTAGAGTCATGGTGTATTTTTTGACAGAGCCAAACCTCTAGTTAAGCCAGATTTTCAAAAAATTCTCAAAAATTTGTCCAAAATCTGACTCTTATTTATAAAAATATTTTAGGTTTTATTATGAAACTTTTTACCTAGCTAGATAAATGTTAATACTCTTATCTACTATGTAGGTGCATAAGTGCATATTATCTGAATCTGAATCGGAAGTCTTTCTACTTAAAGTATAGTCGAATGTAGAAAACTTATTTTTATCTTATTATACTGATACTACAACATTATTTTATTAGAGCATATATTTTGACAAATTCTAATCACTAGTTGAGCCAGATTTTCAAAAAATTCTCAAAAAAATCCAAAATCATGAATTATTAAATCCTATTATGTCCAGAAACTTTTTTTTGTTATAATTGTTAAATTGTTAAAAAAATTAACTATAAAGAATATCTTATAATATCTAAGAGAATGCATGGTTAACATGCAAAGCAAATCACTTTTTAAGGGAAACTTATAATAATAATATGAAGCAAGGCTTAATACTTATAGAGAAGTAGAAGTACCCTTAGCTTTATGCAGAAGTTCAATTCCTAGAAGGTAACCTGCTACTTAAAATGAAAATATTTAGAAGAAAAACGATAAATTATTCAAGAACATTTTGTATTTAATTTATTTGCTTAAATAAAGTAGTGATACAATTTTCAAAGAAAAGTTGCATTAAATTAGAAATTCAATATAATATAATTATATAACGAAGACAAATACAGAATAATATAAAATATGTAGCTAGAATTACATTATATACTTACATATGTAATACTAATAAAAATTCAATCAATTCAATCAAAAATTAATCAATTCTAACATACTTGAAAAAACTCAAATATTTAACTTTTAACTGTTCTTAGCAAATCAAAATCTAAAATTGATAGCATACAAAAAAAAACCATAAAATTTTGTAATACAGTAATTATATATACATATTATAAATCTGCATACTCTACAGGTGTCTAATATAATTTTAGGTCATCATAATTATATGTAGGTAGTATTAATATTCAATCTAACAAATTTTTGCAAGAACTAATTCACAAAAAAGTTGCTACATTTTCCGTATTTTTTTTATTTACTACATCATTTCATAAAAGTATAAACCGTTCAAAATATATCATATCTTTCTCCATTTCCATATTATGTAATCAGTAATCAGTCCATTTTCCCAAAGTTTGAGACTTTAGGTCATGATTGAAGAATGATCTTTAACATCCCCAATCTTTTTCGACTGTTCTTTAATTGAACCTAAAAGTATCATAAAAACTTAAATTAGATTTTAAAAGAAAAAAAGACAATTTTTATTTTATTTAAGTACCCAATTTCAATTCAGTTCCGTCGGGTTTGTATCCGAATTTAACCTTAAATATTGAAATATTTTAGTAAATTATCAAGTTTTTTAAAGTCTTATCAGTCTTACCTGTTCAAGCAATGTTAATGAAGATCTCCTCTCGCCCCCTCCAAAACTGTCATTTGATGATGATGAAGCTAAGAACCAAAAAAAACTCATAAAATAATTACCACTAATTTTAACACTACTTATCGTTAGTTATTTGGATCGAAAAATTATTTACATGATCGTCTGCGATGCAAAAATTGGGCCATCGCTGCTTCCTCGCATGGGTCATTAAAACCTTAAAAAAATTATGAAAAAATTTAATCAGAAACTGATCTAGTAGTACTGCATAGTACATTATAAATTATAGTGTATGATATTGAAAGAAATGATTATTATTTATTTACCTTCATGTCCAAACAATTGTTCATCACTTGGGCCCATACCTTCCTCAGGTTTATCATTTTTCATTTCCCACATGTGAGTCCAGTATCCTCTTCGATTTCCCAAAATACCTTGAATGACCTAATAATGTCAAAATTTAGAATACCACTTTTACCAATTTTTCAAAAATTACCCCAGGGGAGCCAGTTGGTGATGTTGATGTTGGAGGCGTATTTTGTTGAGCCATATTAGTATTTCTAAAAAATAGAAAAAATCCGCAGGTCAAAATACCATAAAATAGAAATATGTAGCATAAAAATTCCTAAAGTGTCTATATGTAGTTGTACTAGTACTAGTAGGGTACTAACTACATTGAATTGAATAAGTTATAAGTTCGTTAAAATATTTGGCTTGATTTCAAGTTCTATTCTATTCTATGATATGTTATATTTATATAAGTAAGTACCCAGTAATAACGAAGTATTTTCAAGTATTTTTCTATGGGTTAAGTTTCAGTTTAGGTTTAGTTTTAGTTACATTTAAGGTATGTAGGGTACTTATATTGTATAATATATCTTCTATAAAGCATTTCTGCGTTGCTTTTTTATAACTCGATTTCGACTCGAAAAACCCCTACTTTTGTATATCCCCTCGTATATATAATATCTGTAGAACAGAGTAGAATAATACTGAAATGCACTTACTACGCAGTTTTTGTGTTTGTAAACAGAACAATGATCTTGAATTCACATTGGCCTAGGTTAGTCTTTTACTATTTCATAAAATACGTAATTTAAGCCATAATATTTCATCGTTTTATGAAAAATTTTATGTTATTTCTAATTTCTAACAAAATTTAGACTAAATTCTAAATTGAGTAGATTTTCTAATTCTTTTATCTAATACAATACAATAACTCAATAGTTTAATTGGGTATGTACCTAACCTATCTTATGAATCTTTACAATGTACCCTACTGGAAAAACTAAAGAAAAATTTATAAAAATACTTTCCTTATAGTATATCTGATCTGTATGCTTTGTTATTTAGAATTTAAAAAGCGAGCAAATTAAATTATATTATGAAGATTTTAAAAATTTTGAAAAAAAAATCCAGATTCGTTTTAAGAATTGAATAATTTACTATCTCGAACTCGAATATACATGTAATTGAAGGTAAAATGTTAACTGACCTTATATGTATTCTTCTGCTGGCGATCTGATGATCTTCAACCGGTGGGATGATTATAGATTCAATTATGTATTTGACTTGACAGTAAATTATTTGAGTTGAAAAATTAATCGAGTTTGAAAGAAAAAGATCCAAGTTCAAAGTCAAGGAAAGAATTCGAATGATATGAGTCGCTTGGTTGAGCTGAGCTTTATAAGTGCCAGAGTTTGGCTGGAAAACTTATTTACATCCTATAAGCCAGCAAAAATTGCGCAGTTATGAAATCTATGGAACATACTAGGGCAAATTACTTTGAGAAACTTTGAACACTTTTAAACTACACTACATACACTATAGTAAGTATTGAACATTTACTTTTTTGTAATTTAAATGTGGTACATTAGAAATTTGAAATTTTTGGAAAGCAATGGAAAATAGTAAATTAAGACCTAATTGAGTAAAATTTCTAAATTGTGATTTGTCATATTGCCTACATGACATACTTTTTTTAGCCAAAAATTAGTAAAATTTATTCAAAAATGTCAAATTTTTCTATTTGTTAATGAATTTCATGAAGATTATAAACTTTAACTGTTAAATTTGAGTATAGATATTTTAAATTAAATAAGATTTTGAAAAGAAAATATATCATTACTCACTTTACAAAAAGTTTTATCTGATAAAATATTTTTAGTACTATGTAATTGTAATTGTAGTTTAAAACAAGAAATTGTAATTTTAAGAAAAAATAATTTAATTGAAGTAAATAGTATAATTTTTAAACCTTAAGCAAATAAGCAAATACATTGGATAAGCAAATACATAGGTAGATTGTAGATACTGTTATATTATATGTAATTGTTTTAAAGTAATTTGCCCAACTATGCATATTAGGGTATATAGTTAGTGGAATATTGTACGATGATACATTTTTTAATTTTTTTCAAATTGACATTACCAGAAGTTTATTTTTAGAGTATCAATACCAATACCAATATACACTATGCCAATGTACATAGGGTATTCATAGTACATTATTATAAGATATTTAAGTTCAAGCCGGTTAGTTGTTAATATTTAATATTATTGTCTTTACACATGATTGGATGCAAGAACAAGTCGAAGCACACCAAGGGCAATAACCAAAGTCAAATAAATCATAAACATAAATATTTAGATCTGAAAATAGATGCATTATTTTTATGCTTTATTCTTATGCATTGCAAATTTTGTATGCAATACTACTAATGCTTAATATATTATTTTTTAAAAAGATTAGTAGGGTACTACTGACTACTGATTGCTCAAGTTAAAGATAAGTCATTTAAATACCTATATAGTATCTAATATATGCTGTAGTAGTAAAATAAAGTCAAATACCTACCAAATATTGCAAACTGAAATAAAGGCATAAACTATAGTATTGGATACTTAATCCCTAATCATAATTACATATTATACGATTAGGGTATGCGAATTTTTCACTTTCATGACTATTTTTAAAGCTTTTATGAAATAGGTATGTATTTTTATGATCTTTGGTAATTGTATTGGTAGGTAAATTTTTTTAAACAGATGCAAATGCAGGTTCAAGATTTTGGTATATTCTGTACTTATTTTCTATAATTAAAATTAATAACTAGGGTAGGGTACTGCATTCATCAAGTAAAATAATATTAAAAAATAAGATTTGCTTTAATTGTAAAATTCTCTACTTAAATTGAATAAATAAATTAAGTATTAATTTTAGTTATAAGTTATAACTATAACACGAGTCGAGTAGAGGTTTTATTTTTAGGATTTTAGCAAATTTTCCACATGAAATGCTATATGGATACCTACACCTACTACATTATTAATTATTTATTTTTATTTCGATTGTACGATAAGCATATTCGATAAGCATAAGTTCGATAAGTTCGATAAGCATATTGGAATTAAAATTAAAAAATTTATTTCATTTTTCATTTTTCAATACTACGATAAGCCAGAGTTATACAAGGCTTTGTGCCTATTTTTTTAGGTCAAATAAGTCTCAAATTCAAGATTTCTATAAAAAATTCTATTTTTGGAACTTTAAATTTTAAAAAAGGGCTTAAAATTTTAAAGGTTAAAGAAGCTTGAAGCTTTGGACTTAAACTTTGGAATTTGTTTTGAAACTTTTTTTCTTTTCTTGCAAAAAAATAGTTAGGTATAAAATATTATAAATTAGCAATGTTACTAAAAATTACTAAATTACTACTTACTATACAACTATGGAGTACTATTGGTACTGTAATGTAGGTACAAAATACAAACTATCTACATCATAAAGTACTTATGTAACTTACAGAATGCAGATACATTATATTACAGATAGGGTTGCATACAAATATTTAATATTGTGCAAAAATTAAGGAAAATGGGAACTTTACTAATTATAAACTATAAACAATTTATTTTATTGATAAGAAATTTCTTCGAATAGCAAAACTTACTTACGCATTAAGTAAATGTTATTTACTTATTCTGTATTATCTAGTTTTCATAGCAGGGGACCTTATATAACTTATAACCCTACTATTATTTTGCAAAAATTAGGTTTTTCTATTTTGAAATAGAGTACCCTATACCTAAAACATATTTTTCCAAAAACTACTACTGTTATGTACTTGTAAAAAGTAAAACTACATATTAGTAGTAAAGTAAAGTTCATCCATTTAATTGATTACATGCTTAATATACCTAACAAATTCTTTTCTATCAAAAACCGTCTAGCACCTTTATTAGATTACCTTAAATATCAGTAAATGTATAAAGTAACTTGATTTAATTCTGACACTTAAAACCGAAAAACGGAAGTCATAAAAATCTCTTACGGATTTATTTTTTCAAAACTTGCAAAAAAAAGTTGACAAGGAACGACATCATTAATACATATTGATTTGTACGGCAATTGAAGCAGATACTGACCCTTTGTATCAAACGAGTGCAAGTTAAGTTTGTATTTTTCTAGAAAAATTTGTTATTATTTGAATTTTTTTGTGTTTTTGATTTGATTTGAATTTTTCTAGCTAATAGTAAAAAGATTTTTTTTGTAAACCATTCAACTACGAGTATGGCTGAAAATAACAATTATACAGATTTTGCTTGGTTAATTCCGATTTCAGAGATTGGAGCAGGAAAATCTGCAATTCTTGGCCAAAACTATATTGCATTCTATATCATCCATTGCATTGCAATTTTGATTATTTTAATTTCAATGACCTCCTCTGCAATCGTCATCTACCAAATTGCGAACAATTGGCGAAAACCCAAATCTAAGCTTGACTTCACCCTTCGGTTTCCCCTGTACATGGCGATCGCTGAGTTACTTTGGGGGTTTTCCCATCTGATTGATCATATGTATTTGGTGGTGACAAAAACAATTCCAGAAAAAGAGTGGATCAAATTGGCTTTAAGTATTAATCTCTGGCTTTTTTTTGGGTACTTTTTTGATTTTGATCGAGTCTCTGCCAGAGAGTACTTATTTATATAGTCTATGATATAGATACATTATAAAGTAGGTTTGTGCACTTGATACAAAGTACAAATTATGTAGGTAGGTACATATATTAATTTCATAATTTCTCTGGATTTTTCCAGGTACCAACAAATGTTACACGCGAGTGTGGCTCTTTATATATATATCAAAGTAGTGAAGTCGATAACTCTGGATTTGGGTCGAAATGAATGGAAACTTCATTTGCTCTGTTTTTCCTTCCTGGTCATTGTCATAATCATTTTTACATCGATTGGGGCTTTTGGCTATAGTGGATATTGGTAAGTAAATATACTCAAGATTACTAAACAAAAATAGCCCTACTACAGATATACGATATCTGAAAAATATCAATTAATTAGTTACCTTTAAGATTCGGTAAAATTTCATTTTTTAAGGTTTCTGCAAGATGCCACAACTAATGAGGGGTCAATTCTTGGATATGCAGTTGCTGGGACTGGAACTTTTAACGCGGTGGTCACAACCTCTTCATATTTTTTGTACAGGAAATACTTTAAAAAATTTAACTTTTTTACATTGAGGTGATAAAAAGATACTGTAGATAGATAGCTATAGAGAGTAGATAGCTATTGAGAGTAGATAAAAATTAAGATAATATATTAATAATCCTTAAAGGATCAAACAACGAGTGAACGAGCAAAAAGAGGTCCTGAAGAATAACCATAATCCTGGTTATCACTCGACCGTGACCCGGTGCCTGACAACTTATATTTGGGTTGCTGCCTGTCTATACACCCCGGCAGCCTTCTTATACTGGATTTGTGTCATAGAAAACTACATGGGATATATAGAGCCCATCACCTGCTTTCTCATCATCGTCACCTCAAACTCGTCCGGTTGGGCCAATGCTTACGGATTTTTCTACAATGAACGAATCAAGGATCGGAGAAGAGAACACAAGTTTCAAGCTCTCGAGAAATCAGGCTATTCCAATTCATCCAATACCTATCACTAATTCATAGCCATAAGTTTATATATATTCCATGAATTAAGATTGTCATAGGCCTTTTTAGAATGAATAACCTACCTACTTATAAAAGTAGAAGTATGATTTTGAAAGAAAATTATTTATTTTTTTTAAATGAAAAACCCATTGTACCCTAAATGGAATGATTTTAAAAGTACCCTAAATAAAATAATATCGAAAAACTGAGATATTCTGTTTATAACTTTGTGATATCTTTACGAAGAACTTTTCGTTTAAATATAACTTATAAATCCTTGTACCTACATAGATGTAATGTACTGTATATAGGTAGATAGATGCATACTTACGTTTTATTAAGAATAGAACATAAAAATTTCCTAAAATAGCTTATACTAATAAATATCTTAATGATTTCGGATATAAAAATGTCTAGGTATTTTCTTTATCATCCATATTACTAGATTACTATTTTAGATACCACTTTTACATTTACAAAGAATACGCAGTGTACTCATATATGTAAAATGATAATACCTAATAGTAATTAGAATAAGTAATAAGTAGGTAGTAGATCAATAAGTGTACAAAATCTAGCCAAAAAACTATTATTTCCCTATCATGCCTCTATCTATTCAAACCGTTATGTAATATCTAATTTTGTAAAAATTTCATTGTTGTACATTTTGAAAGGCAACGGGATTATTTGGTTTATTTTGCTTACTTGCAAATTTGCCATCGACATCGATCTTGAAATAGTACGTACATGCATACACAGTACAAGTTACTCGAGTAGTACAGTACCCTAACAGTAGTATCCTAGTAAAAAAAACTTCTAGGAATATCTTATTTATGTAGATTCAGTTTAATTTTTTTTAGAGCTTTTAATTTTAATATCCTATTGACTCTGCACGTTTAAAAAATATATTTTGTATTTAAAATTATGTGTATCATACATATCATACATACCCTAGTTACTTATTACTATTATATTCGTGTTTACTTTCGATATAAAATAAACTCGTACTGCCACAGTACAATTATTATTAACATATTAAATTAATATTGACTTTAAAAAATAAATGTCTGGATGTTGATATCATTTTCCATTATATCTACCTAAACTTGAAATTACTAAATGATAATCTGAAGTAAGAACTTTTTTTTTGTTAAATTCGATATATTGAAAAATCTGTTTTGTGATTTTTATCGATAATTTCGAGGATAAAAACAAGAATGATTATTCAAGTTAAGAAAATGTTCACGAGAGTTGTAAGTAATCGATATTTTTAAATTTTTAACTATTTTATAGATATTGCATATCATATATTATCATGTAAATGTAGATACTTATTATATTTTTTTTTAAACATATTTTTAGGTAGTTATTTTACTATCGTTGGTGTTTTTATCCTACATTTTCTTTGGCCTGGAAATGCCTGAATATAATCAAATCAAATTCCTAAACATCACTTTGCCTGTTAAAGATGCACCAAATAGACTTTTAAATCTCACAGACTTTCATTTCATACAAAATAATCCATCAATATGTTCAAATCCACATGGACAAGATATTCTACTTATACTTGTACATTCAGGACGAAAAAACTCGGATCGTCGAGACATTTTGAGAAAAACCCTTGGAACGATTAGAAATTTTAGTAATTGGGAAATTCGTTTAGTTTTTCTTATGGGAATCCAAAATTTAAATATCATCGATACAAATGACAATCAATATCAAGCTGATACTGGAATAAATCAATCAGACGTGGTGATTGGTAATTTTGTCGACTCGTATAGAAACCTTACTTATAAGCACACAATGGGGTATAAGTGGGCGGACAATTTTTGCTCAAATTCCAAATTTATTATGAAAATGGACGACGATGTTTTTATCGACATCTTCAAACTATTTGATTTAATTGAGGAAATGGAATCTGAGAACAAGTGGTCAAAATCTGGATTTCTCTGTAACGATATGGGCGGCACAAAACCTGTGAGAAGTGAGCACAAATCCCGACTAACCCCTGAAGAATTTTCTGGTGATTATTTCCCCACTTATTGCTCTGGCTTTGCTTACCTTGTCAGAACTTCAAGTGCTCTTGAAATATATGAACTATCAAAAAACTCGAATTTCATCTTTATTGATGATCTATGGATGACTGGAATCTTGAGAGAAAAGGCATTTTTAGATGGGATACCACAAATGGGTATAAGAAGTGCGAATCAATTTTTTTTCCTCGAAACTCCATGGATGAAAGCTCAACAAGTTCACAACTGGTACTCAAACTGGACCAATTTCGATGAACAACTTCCATGGTCTTTTGTATTGCTCGATTGGCTGGATATCAATTACCAAAATGACACACTAACGACTAGAATGATTAAAATATGGTCTAAATCTATGGCCATGCATTTATTAAGAAATCAGCTAAATAACACGATCTCAATTGAAAATAATTTATTGTAGAAAATTTCAATATATCTACCTACTTATTGTATTAAAAATAAATAAATTAATTAATTAATAGTCAACTTTTGGTAAATATTTCCATTGTTGTGATTTCTCACTTTGATCACAATTTTCAAGTTTCAACTTTTGTTCATTTGTTTGTTCAGCACATTTGCCAGAATCTCGATGAATTATTTGAGAATATTCTGAACTCTCGTTAAAATCCCATTTATCAAAATCCTCGAAATTCGTATCAAAACAGTGAACCACTTTTATTGCTTCAGAATTTAAGTCGGCTATCCAACAACCCCCTTCATAATATCTCATTACTCCAGATTTTGTTAAATAAAAGGTCTAAAAATGACAAGGAAATTAGCAATACATAATCGTAATAAAATGTTTTAGATTACATTTAAAAAAGAGTTTTTCAAAGGTCTATAGAATGCATCACGGCAGTGTGAAATGCCCAAATCAAATTCCAAACTTTTGCTAAGAGTATCAATACATTTGCCCGATTGAAGATTTTGAAACTAGGACATATATAAATACAAAAAATTAAACATAACAAATCTATTAACCTAATAATATAAGTAGTATGTAATGTACCTACTATATACCTGTACTATGTATCACCTAATTTACTTGTAGGTAGGGTACTTAATTATATTTATTCTTAGTATATTTTTTAGTGTAGGGTACTTTATATCTCATAAAATATTCAAGTATTTATGTTACTTACACTTCCAGCTAGTTTATTTTGATGGTAGTTGAGACTTTGATGAGCAAAAATGTAATCATAGTGAACTTCCTCAATAAAATCAAAACCTTTGGAAAACATAAATGTTTTCAAGGCTTCTCTTTCCATACGCCAAAATTTTTCAATTGAAAAAGTCTAAAAAAAACAGTAATAAGCACTTACACTCAAAATATTATGTATATTTTTGATTATGATTTAATAAACCTTGACTAGAACTGCTTCGAATGGAAAAGTTTGCAAAATTTCCATTTCCGAACCCTCCACGTCCAGACTAAAATAATCGATTTCCGTCACATTCAAAGCAGCTAAAATCGAGCCAACTGGAAAGCATTGGAATTCCAAAATTTCGAAAGCCTTGTACTCTTGAGGTTTTAAATCTCCAAGTGAGCCAGTCCTCGTTACATCAGGTGCTCCAGATGCTTTCAAAAACTGGATTTATAGGTATAATTATATTAGGTAGGTACTACTACTACTCATCTTATCTACTGAATTTCATATTTTTCTCCCCTGGACCCTACCTGGAGCTTAATGGGTGTATGTACAGGTGAGAGACAGAGGTCTATACAGATAGATTTCCGATCTTTGTTCAAAAGTCTTTGGAATTGGTCAGGTTGTGGTTCAATCAAAAGTCCAGTCCAGCCGAAATTTACCTCTAAAGGTAGAGTTGTTGAAGATAATTCACCTATAATTGATTAATTAAGATATGGATCAGAAAAAGTCAGATCCAATAGTTCTTTTCCCGACCTTTAAACTTAGAAAAAACTTTTTTTTCCGACAGTTTTTACTATATATTATTGGTAAGGGAATCTGAACCTGCCTCTAGTAAAATTTTTAAAAAACTCAAAATTAGGGCCTGGAGAACTAGGTTGTGGCATTAATTAACTTGCACCTACATAGTACTCTCAAAAAACGGCTCTGATTCCCGACTCCAGAGCATATTTAGGAGAGTATTTATTGTACTGTATTATATATTGTAGTAGGTATTTGTACTTGTAAAATGAAGGCGAAAATGTAGTTTTTCCGAGCTTAATTAATTGAATAAACCTTGGCTAACAGTATGATTGAAAATTTCAAGGTCTAATCTACAATAATATGTGGTCTAAGGGAAAATCTGTATTTGAACAGACAAAAATGTGCCTACCTACTACCTACTCGTACTCTTATCGATATCAAAAAGCACTAGTGTATGATCACGACAAGATTTAAAATAAAATTTTTACCATCTAAAGCACCACTCTCGACAAAAAATCCATTTTTCTAAAAAAAAAATTGCAATAAATAGTAGGTGTGAATTTTTTCAATAGACTTAGGTATAGTGATAGTAAAGTATACATTACTTTATTTTGTAGTATTTTCATAATAATGTCAGTCTGTCCATGATTAACAAATGTAGCGGATTGTGCCGTCAAATTGTTGAATTTTTTAGACGGTAGATAAACATGATTAGTTCGAATATAATCCAAAATCCTCGAATCATTTTGAGGAATTCCATTTATATACTCGGAGAATTCGAATCCATTTTCTTTTAGCCTTAAATTGGTTCTTGTGCTATAGATCAAAAATGTCTTGACGTGTGGGCTAATCTGATATAATAAATGGTAAAAATTAGCACTTATATTAATATTTTTCCAAATTTTTTAAGTAAAAAATCTTACCTGAATGTATAGGATGCTCATAAGCAGGAAAGAAATTGTGATTAAAATTAACACAGAGAAATAAATATAAATATTTCGACTATTTGACTTCATTTTTATTTTTCCCATACTTGGCTACAAATTTACAAAATGACTGATTGAATAAATTTTTTGTAATTAATTAAGGTTGGGTACTGATTTAATGGTAAAAAAATGAAATATGGTTTTTATTTACACTACACCTAAACACTCATTGTATTTATTTACATATAGGTACTAGTACAAGGATAGTGATAGTAGGTATAAATAAATAAGTCATAGTATGTATTTATAGTAGTTTTGGTCCTGATCTGTTTTAGTATACTGAATCTGAAACCTGGTTACTAACTGATTCTCTCAAAATATTGCCTGATTGTCTGAAGGAAATTCTAATTAGTAACAGATTAATGATGAAGATGAGCTTTTCATTCTAAAAATATGTTCAATTGCCAGCTTACCTATAGTATATATGTAGACTCTATACTCTACACTCTACACTCTACATTGTAGAGTACAACTGGACTATGGAATAGATAATATTGTGTCATGATTATAATTTATAATTAATAATTAGCTAGATATATATCCTAGTACTAGTACAATATACCCTTATTATTCTTTATACCTACAGGGCATTGAAAACAAAGGACTCAAAAGAACCGCAATAGAACTTTAGGCTAGCAAATCTTGATTATATTTTTATAACAATATTAGAATCACCATTACTAATTATTATTACTTACCTACCTAAAATCTCAAAAATGCATATTTGGGTCGTGGATCATACTATTTAAGTACTACTTAATTTATTAATCGATAAAAAGGCATTTTTTCATTTCTTAATGCACTACACTCTACACTCTACACTCTACACTAGATTGACTAGAACTAGGACTTACATTTAAACATTTCAATTCAATAATGTATCTCATTTATTGAACTTGATTGAAAGTGTAATTTAGGAGGTAAAAATCAAAAATGAATTTTGGGGCTGTAACTGAAATCACTAACTTATTAAATATAAGCTTTTCATGAAAACATAAGAATTGACATTGACATATGTATTTGCGATTTCGATCAATAGAAATGAGATTCAAATCGAAAAAAATAACATCATATCATAAATGAACAAATGTTTTACTAGGGGGAACAACGATTTTTTATTTCTGACTTCTAACTTCTATCTTCTAACGAAGTTTGCAAAGAGACAGAACAGTAATAAATAAATCATATAAGAGAACGATAATAAATGGTAGTGTATTAAATAAAAATCAAAGCCTTACTGCTGCCTCACTATCGAATTTCTTATACAACTGCTGTACTGTATGAATAAAATTGATGTCGTCAAAATCAAAATCGAGTTTTTTTTAGTTAAATGATTAGAATTTATCAAACTAAATAGTAAAGTAAAAGACTCCAGCAGGCTAACTCTTTACTTTATACATATTCATAAATACTTATACATACTCGTATTCATATTCATATTCATATACATTCATAAATTCAACTCTCTGAAAAATCATTAAAACAATTTAACACAAGGAGTATCGACAAGGCCATTATAGAGTTTTTCAGAGTTGAATTAACACCATACATACCCTAAAATTTTAATTATAGGTTAAATTAAATAGGTACAGTATAATTGATTGAAAATTGAAAACTGAAATTGAAAAAATGTAAAATTGCGGATTTTTGGCTGGGATGTCTAATTTAACCCCAGTACAAATTACAAAAAAAGTTAAAAATATCTATTTGCGTGGCATGATTTTGACTCATAAAAAAAATTATAAAAACAAAATTCGTATTCGTATTTCATTTCATATCAGTTATCAGTATCAGTATCAGTTATCAGATATCATATTATCATATTTTAATTTTAATTTTAATTTACAAATTATATTTCATCAAGGTACAAAGTACAAACTACAAATCGACATGGAACAAATGGACAACTTGGAAGTATTGGACATGGACCACGATGAGGATGAAGATGGTAATGAGAATAATGGAGATGGTGGTGATGTCAGTGATTCAGATGATGAGAATCCCAATAAAAAACAAAAACTAGAGGTACAGGTACAATACAATTATAATAATTTTGATAATTAAAATGTACCCTTTACTTTACCCTTTACCCTACTACTGCGCTACCGGCTACCCTACGATTACATTGTATTGCTCTATTATTAATTTATTACTATTTATTTTATTAGGTATGTGTATTAATATCAATACCCTTACCTACTTCCACAATACAAGCCACAAGCTACTAGCGAGCGAGTTAACATCTTAAATTTAAATATGACCTATGCTTTTTATGCGCTATGCCAAGTGCCATAATACTAATATTAGGGTACGATATTTTATGACCCTGTCCTGTCATGAGTCATAATTATAATGTTACTTAATGTATGCCTAATTTTAAATTACTTTAAATTATGAGAGGATCTTCTCTCATTAATATTAATGCAAAAAAACAAGCACAGGTACTCATTTGATCTCTAGCTATTGAGTAGGTGAGGTGAACCACATTGACATCAAGAGAACAACAACTCCACTTGATGGGGTGATTCAGTCCGGGTTTACTGAATATTAATACTAATACTAATTATGAGAGGATCCTCTCTCATTAATGTCACTGGCTACTTACAATTGCAATTAGATAGATAAAATATAAAATCTATTTTATAAAATGCCTTTCATATTATCTATAAAATTAAAATTAAAATATAATTATATCATATCTGCCTGGTAGTTTTATATTCATTGTTCTATTTAAGTAAATTATATAATACATTACATAATAATAAACCTTTTTTTAAACTTAAAGCTAACTAGATTTTTAATATTTATAGGATCAGAACCAGGAGGAGGAGGATCAATTGGAATGCGAGGCTGATGCTGAAATAAATCCTTTTCTTGTTGATAAAGTAAGTTTTGTAACTTAAAATTCAATCTATTATTAGTTAATTAAAACTATAGCCTATACCTAGTTAATTAAAACTATAGCTTATAGGTACCTAGTTTTATATTTTATGGGAACTGCGTGAAAAACCGAAATTTTACACATCTCATTTAACAAGTTACACACTCGTATACTATTATTATGTAATAATAGGTAGGTAATAGATAAATCAAAGTCTGATTTTTCAGGACCAAATTAAACTAGTAGTTGTTTATGATCCAGTATCATTTCATATTATACTGTAATTGTATAATATGATTTATACTATGTACATAATACTATATTATATCATTTATCATAATATTATTAACAATAATAGATATTACAACAAAGATAGGTATTATAATTTGTACATGAACATTAGTGTTTTATTGAGAAGTATTTTAATTTTAATTTTAACTTTTGATTTTGTAATAGATAATTGACTGTATGGTTGGACAAATGGGTATTGAAGAAATATTAAATGTAAGAAGCGTATGCTCAGTCTGGGACCAGAGAGCAATTGAAAGATTAAACTCAATTAGTGACATTCTAATGCCAATTGACTTGGACACTGAGCAGCACACTACGAGCTTCAAAGGAATGATGTATTTCTCGGAAATTCAGAAGCTCTTTCGGAAATTTGTTATCCATTGGAATATTTTTAAGACGATAAATATCAAGTTTTTTTCTGAATTTCGTCCAACTACATTGAGAATCCTGCTAAATAGTAATAAAGCTGATCTAGATTATCATTCCTTGATGAGAAAACTTCAGCAATGCTCAACACATTTAAAACTGCTCTCCCTTTACAGAACTACTAGTAAGACTATGCTTTTAAAGGAAACTTTAAATTTAGATCAAGATCAAGATCAAAATGGGGTTGATCTCGAATTTCCACGTTTAGAATCTCTTCAAATTGGTCATATGAAACGAGAAGTTGATAATTTTGATATAGATCAAGATGAGGATGATAATGAGGAAAATCCACCACCACCTCAAATCCTAGAAGATATTGAATTGAATAAAATGAATTTTCTCGTTCAAATCTTCAAATCAATAGTCTCAAATAGTCTCAACTTGTCTCAAATAAAATTAATTGGCTTGCCATGCAGATATATGATATTAACTAATGATTTATTTGTAAATGAAGACGGAGGCATTGCTGAAAATATTATTTCAAAAATAAAACATTTTACTTGCCTATTCACAGGGTTTAGGAATGGTATTGCTAACCCTTTAGTGATGAGCCAATTTAATTCATTGAATTCGAATGGGAAATTAAATCTTCTTTCGTTTGAAGTTAAATTTTCAGCAGATTATAAGTCTGACATGGAAGCAGCAAGTGTTAAAAACGAATTGCTCGAATTGAAGAAATTTCTTGATAGTCAGAAACACACGCTAGAAAACCTTTTCGTTTCGATTGGAGTAGGCTATGACAATTTTCACTATAAAAAAGAAGTTGTATTAACATTACCAACAATGCAAAATTTGAAGAAACTAACTCTTAAGAATACAACAGCAATCGTTGATTTGGATGAAACCATTGATCCAGAAGAATTAAATCCTTATCCATTTGCAGCACTTAATTTGTCGACTCAATTTCCTCGATTATGCGAAATAACAATCATTTCTAGTATCATCTTTCAAGGATTACAGAATATTCTTAATGGAGTCAGTACTACTGTCAAAAAAGTTACATTGCAGACAAACAGCTATGGACCAGAACTTTTTGATCTCTCAGCCTACTTTCCAGCTGTTACAACTTTTAAACTCCATTTTTCAGCTTATTACAACCCTGACGAAGATCCTATACAATTTCCCTGGGAGGCAACTTTAACCACTTTGATTTTGGATATAACACCAGATTCTTTGAGGAATTTTAATTTTGCTAATTTGTTTCACTTATCAAGTATGTTTTTTAAAAAATTTATGTTTATTTGTTTATTTGTTTATTTATGATCAATTATCACTAAATATTTTTTATTTTATTTAAAGAATTAAAGTATTTGGAAATTAACAACGTGAAGCGAATCAACACGGGCATGAATGACATCAAGCATGTTTCATTAAAAAAATTGAAACTCAGACATCTTCGAATTAAGGATTTTCGGGTTAGTTAACTTTTTACATATATTTTTTTATTACGCCATTAATTCATTTTGATACATTTATGACTTTAATCTTTGTATTATAAATAAGATCCATTTGAAATTCATTAATATTTTTTAATATTTATTTTATTTAGCTCGACAATAGTGTTGTGTCCGAACTTGGAGAAGCTTTCTCATTTGAGTATTTATGCCTACCTATTGCTCCAATTATTTCTAATTCCGAACATAATTATTCGTATCGTCTCCATGAGGATGATGACTCTCAATCTTCATTTCAAGACTCGTTACCGTAATTTTTATAGCAGTAAGTAATTTAACTTCTGAATGCACGGTATTTTTTAATTTTTTTCTTTCAATAGATTGAGAATGTTTTTTTCTGTGTTTATATTATACTCTTATTTTTAGCTCTGCGACGATCTATCTCAAACGATTTTTAATGTGCGAGTACCTACATACTATTATTATCTCACAATCAAGTTTTAGTTTTTTGTAAATTTTGAGTTTTAGTTAAAAAAGAATAGTCAGTAAGATAGATATACTGATCATATACTACCTATTTTATACAAGTATGTATGAACTACCTATTCATTATTATCTCATCTCATCTCAGCTCTGAAAATTTGAATTTTGTTTTGACTTCATTTTTATTGTACATATTTGGTTGTCAAGTTTGGACTAAAATCAGCTTTTTCAAACTTGAACTAAATAGATTATATCAAATTGTAGAATAAAGAATATATGCAGGCAACATAAAAACATTTATGTTTTTAAAAGTTACCTTGCCTTACCTAACCCTATTAATATTCAATATATTTACTAAAAACAATCTATTTAGGTATATTCAATTTGTATTTTTATATAAGAGTAATAAGGGTTTGATAAATCCAATCTACATAATTTATTTTTTTTAAATGTAAAGAAAAGACTTAATTGTTTTATTTTATACCTCCTACTTGATACTAACCTTATACTTATTAATTATTATATTATTTACCTACCTACCACTACCATTCTGCTATTAAAAAGCAAGAAACTTAACTAATTCTAATCTAATAACTTATTCCTTATGATTGTAAATTGTACGACTTAAAACATAGAGTAGGTACCTACTACCTACCTAATAATTAATGATAAGTAAACTTAGCCAAGTTTTTTTGTATATCTCATATAATTGAACAAATAAGGTACACATATTTATTTTATATTATATGTTTTACAATTACCAGTAACGAGTCATGTAGTATACGAAGTTTTAATTGTAATAAAAATATTCTTTACAATTTAAACTTGAAATTAAGCTGAAGCTTATAATAATACTTGCTTATATAAAATAGAGGTAAAAATAAACCTAAAAGTCCTAAGCTAATCGTAAGTAGACAGGCAGACGCAAACTAGCATCGAGTTAAGTTTAAATATAATAAAATAATATAAGTGATGATAATGCCTAGAATATTCCATGATTAAAATTATAATTAAATTAAAAGCATAAAAATTCCTTTTACATTATGCTATATTATGACTATGACTATAAATATGTAGTGTATAAAAACCTTCAATTCAATTTTTATAGGCATTTAACATTTAACTAACCATTAAAATTAAAAAGTACATACCTCATAGGCATAGGTACTACTAACTACTAGTAACTGGTATTAAGTATTAATATATGGCATCATTATTGTATTTTGCAATGTTAAAAGTATAGTACACCCTCTATTAATATTACGGCCTTGTCTTGTGAATTAATTTCCTATCCTCAAATCTCTATTTCTCTTCTATTACCTACATTATATTATTCCTATTTCCTAAGCTATAGCTACGATATGATGATGCTAGGCTAGCTGAAATCATTCATAATTTTATATGATACATACCTAGCTACCATTATGTATATACCAAACTAAAAGTACCTACCTAGTACACAGTACAGTACATAGGTACATAAATACTAATAATATAAGTATCCACCATTTCATAGTATATATATGTATTATGGTTTTTTTTATATTAATTTTTGCTCATTTCATTACATTACAATTTCCAACTTCAATTTATTCATTCTTTGATTAACTTAACACGCCCAGTACTTACATATAATCAGAATCAGTAGTAGTAAAGTAAGTGTAAGTAGGTAATTGATTTCACTTTCATTTTTTATTTTTACAAGAATTAAAAAAATGGAAATTGAGAACAATAATTTCGAGAATGATAACGAGGAACCAAATACCAATAATTCCGTTCCAACTGTTCCAGAAGTTGAACTGATCATAAAAGCAAGCACCATCGATGGTAAGTCCATAATTTTTGACACATTTTGATGTTTTTTTGATCATGAATGCTGGCTAATTTTTTTTTGTAAATTATTTTTTAAACAGGCAAATCGAGGGGAGCTTGCTTATTCTGTCAAGAGTACTTTATGGATCTTTATTTATTGGCCGAACTAAAGACAATTTCACTTAAAGGTATGTGACATTTATGACATGATTTATAGGTACTCGACACTTATTATGTAATAAGTAATATATTATAATATGATCAACAAGTGTCAATTGAACATGTGTTTTTATTGCTCTCTTCCCTATAGTCACGACGGTTAATATGCAAAAACCGCCACCCGATTTCCGGTCAAATTTTGAGGCTACACCGCCGCCAATTCTTATTGATGGTACGGTTTTTCTATTTTTATTTTATTTATATTATGCAAATAGTAAAATAATTAATGGCTAATGGACAAGGAGAGTAATGGTTATATGTTATGTTATGGCGTTTTTTTTAAAGGCGGACTTGCTGTTTTGGAGAATGAAAAAATTGAAAGACATATTATGAAAAATGTTCCAGGAGGTTATAATTTATTTGTGCAAGATAAAGATGTGGCTACTCTCATTGAGAACGTCTATTCCGTAATTAATAATTACCAGTTTTTATTTTTAATTCTTTGAAAAACCTAAAGGCCACAATTCCGCGTGTGTATTTACTTGCAAAATTGAAGTCTTTGTTTTTTTTAATTTCTAAGAGCTGATGTTAAGTTGATCTTATTATGCAATTTAGCTAGATTTAACAACGATTTATTTTTTATTAATGGTTGGTATTTTGGAATCTTTAAATAGAAATTTAAGTTGATGCTGTTAAAGAACAAAACTGGAAATACAAACACAGATGAGGCTGAAAAAAGTATTAAATCCCTAAAACAGCAACTTGGCAAAATTGATGACCATCTTCGAGAGAAAGAAACAAGGTTTTTAACAGGTTAATACATACTTTACATGCTTTACCGCATACTAAACCCAATGTGGCTAATTACTAACTATTTTTTAACTTGATTTCATCACATCACACATATTATTAATAGGAAACTATGTAACCTGTTTTGATACGGAACTTATGCCTCGTCTTCAACATATTCGGTAAACTTGTTACATATATTTATTATTTTTTATAAATTAAACCTTAATCTCATATTTTATTTATGTTTATTTCAGTGTTGCTGGACCATTTTTTGTAAATGGGTTTGAAATTCCAGTGGACCTCGAGCATTTATGGTCGTATATGAAATCCATGTATGAATTGGATGCTTTTACACAAAGGTAAATAAATAAATAGAAAATCATGAAATTATTTAATCTTATCATCATTAACATTTTTTATAAATACCTGGTCTCTTATCTCCATGTAATAATTCTTATCTTTTTTTCGACATATTTTTAGCTGTCCTTCAGATCAAGATATCTTGTCTCATTACAAACTACAACAGGTATTTGATTTTTACATGATATTTATCAAAATGTTACGTATCTTGATTATTTATTATCATTATTTTATTAATATGGTATTATTGAAACTAATCTTTTGTATAAATATTTTTGAAAGGGTGTCAAAACCATGAAGCACGAGGAATTAGAAGCTCCGTCATTCACAACTTCAATTCCAAAATGAATGAAACTTATTCCAAAAGTAATAATAAACCATGATTCAACTTATTCATCTGCATTCTACTACTACAAAAAGAGATTTTTAAAGAGAATTTTAATTCAGTAAGTACATACATTTAATAAGTTTATATACCTGCATACCTTTCTATTTCTATTTCTACCTACTAGGTACTATTAAGTAAATACCATAAAATGCCTTAATTTTCAATAATCTTTTAATACCTAGTACATAAATACTATTTATATGCATTAAATAAAATTACAATAGATTTACTTTAATATATAATATAGGTTTCCTATTTATAGAATTTAGACAATTAGGTAGTTACTATTTCTTTATAAAATATATTTATGATATGCAAAGTAAGATATACATTATATAATAAATTTAAAATTCAGAAAAATATCTCTATTTTATTCCAATTAACTTTTCATCACTTATTACTCCTAATATTTAATTCACTTTATTTTTGCTACTTACTAGGCTATTAATGATAATGATAATGTACAAGTATTATCTAGCTTTATAGGTTTAGTTAACTTATTATATTATTATATTATGATTATTTATAATTCTAGGTAGGGATAATAAGTTTGCAAGCACATTAAGATTAAGAAAATATTTTATTTCAATTCCACAGTGTATTAGATTTTACAACGAAAAAACTTCAATAATATACATTATAAAAATTAAGTAGGTACCATTTGAATTTAGAATTCAAATGCTTTAAAGTCAACCGACAACGACAAATGCTTACAAAATGCAATAAATAAATTTTAGTTTAGGGGTAATAAAGGTTTAGATTTATACATAAATTTAGTTTAAAAAGGTAAAGAAGAGAATAAAACTCATGGTCATGATTCAAAAATACTTTAAAATAATTAGAGAGCCATCAGGCAGTATGTAGTACTCAAAATTTGAATCTCATATACATTAAAAAGATAAGAAAAGACTTAAAAATATAAAAGAAAAACACAACCGACTTATTAGGTAGGTAGTAGGTAGGTATAGTATTATAATGAATAATAATTAATAAGGATAAAATAAAATATTAATATTACAAATATTTTTATGTAAAACAAGTGATTTTTTGAATGAAATACCTTCAAGCTAGGGATAGGGGCTGGTTCTTACCAGGCTGGCTAGTATTGGTAAGAACCGGTAAGAACCGGCTGGCAAGTATTCGTGGTGGCAAGTATTAAAAGTGGCAAGTATTATTTAACTTGAAAATCAAAATTTTGATAAAAATTTCTGCTCAATTTCGAGATTTTTTGATCGATTTTCAATAAAATCACATTTTTGGCATTTTAAAAATTTCAAGATATTGAGGTTCTTTAGAAGCCATAATAAATAAGCTATTTTAAATAGGTATTTTATAATACTTGCCAATAATAGCCACCAGCCAATACTTACCAATACTAACCAATACTATCCATTGGCATGGCATTTATTAATAAAAGCCGGCTAGTACCTACCCCTACTTCAAGCCATTTTAATTATCCTTGGAAAATTGGATTATTTGGGTTAAGTTGATTGGCATGATTATCCAAAGCTGCTTTTGATACATCACCTGGATAACCTGCTGGACGACCTGGACCACTTGCAACATGATTTGGGTTCATTTGGTTTGCACGATTGTCTATAGCTGCTTTATTCAATCCTGAAAAAAATATATTTTACTTAAAATTTTACTTATAATAATGATTTAACTACACTTAAAAATTTTAATGTTTCAACTACCAAAAGAATTTGGTTTTCCCAAGTTCATGTTTTCTTCAGGAATAGTGGCAATAATTTTCGGCATACTTCCACCTACTGCAGGTTTATAAGCTCCTTTACCCAATGGAATTGTTGGAACTCCTTTACCTTTGGCAGCACCAAGCCCTAGTGGTTTTCCAATCAATTTTCCGCCTGCATATCCGCCAAGACCATCTTTAACATAAAGAATTTAGTTAATTTTAATAAGGATTCAAACATTTTTAATTAAATGATTTTCTTAACCAGAAATAGGCATCAGTGCCATGTCGAAACCCTCAGAAACCGAAATATTCTTTTGGTTTTTAACAGCCGAAGCAATTTCGTGTCCAACTGCAACGTAACCATAAGGTTTAGCCTGACAAAATAAATATAAGAATCATAATATACTACTAGGAGGTTTTTGTTTTCAATTAAGTACTTGATCTCCATTTGCTAAAATTTCACTTCCAGTAATAATTCCATCAGCTGCTGCACCTGAAGGTTAAAACTTACATGTAAAAATTATTATTGCTTGGAAAGATAATTTTTACTCTACATAGTATAAATTCTTACCTCCAGCAACACCTCCCTTTAAAAAATACCAATGTACGATACGATACGAGTACATTTAATTTATATTTAAATGATGGCTAGAAATAAGTTTAATAAGAAGTAGTAAAGCTTACGAGAATTGCTCCACCAGGACCCCCGACTACGAAGCCAGCAGCCCCACCAATAACAACCCCAGTTGAACGACTAGCTGCTTTCATCGATTCATCTCCTAAAATAATTTTTTTCTCATTATTCATTAGTTCATAATTGCCGTATAACCGTAGGTAGCACCCAATAATTTCGATAAAAGTTAAAAACGACTAATCGCAACCGAGGTCAGGGAAGGTCACAGAATGCCAACTTTACTTCTGTTAAGTTAGGTTAGGTTATATTTGTCGTTTTTTACTTTTAGTCATTATTTGGTTAGAGCCGTGGCGTGGGTAGCTTATTAGGCAGGGTACCCTACCCTGATTGGTTTATTTCGCCCCTCTAGTTCAATTGTTTGTTTTTGAGTAGGAGGTAATAATCTCGCAATTCTAAAAAAAAAGTTTCCTACTGAAACTGAAACATAGATTACATTTACCTAATACATAATTTACCTGTATATAAATTAGGTAAGTAATTAGTATTGTATCAACTATATCAACCGATATAATCAAGACCCAGCCAGTCATGCTTTTCTTTAATAAAATGAAGCTAGAGTAGTAAGGTAGGGGTCGGGTTTTTGAGACTTTACTACTCGTATCATACCTTTGTCATTATCGCCCATAGCATAGTGAATTCCACCTTTAATGTGGCCAGCCACAGGTACCGAATCGATTATTCTCACCATATCATCAGCAAATTTCTTTTGTAAATTTTCGGCCCTCTCATAGTCACCCCCGATGGCATAGCCGGCTGAAGCAATTTGCGATATAACTGGAAACGTATTATTGTATGCAAAATTCTGCTGAGTGGCCAAAGCTCCAGCATGGTCTATAAATAAAAACAATAAAAATCTAGTTACACATTCTCCTGCAGTAATCAGTAATATTAATTAATACAAAATGTAATGAAATTAACCTCCAGTCGAGTACAAGACCAAGGATTTCACTTGAGATACAATAGGAATAGAATCGGTATTGCCCATTTTTGATCTAGCTATACCCTTTTCCTACATAATTATAATTATAAAAGGATAAAAAGTAGAAATTTGTTTTTAATTAATTTAAAATTGTATTCATTTGTAGTACCTTCAAAATCTCTCGAATTAAAAATTTCTTCTTAAAATTTTTGTAGAATAGTAAAAAAGTAATTTTTCAATCAAATTTTAAGAAAATCTTTGTGAATACGCTGTACCTATTCAAAGCTACTTCGTCTATGTACTAAAAATTAAAAATGCACATCCTCTAAGAAAACTCTATATGCATAAGGTAGTTAAAAGTTTTATTTTTTCTCTTTTCTATATCTTATAATCTATCGGTATTCATATGTCTGAAGTTTTAAGATATTTTAATGGTTCGAAATAGTAGATATCAAATTTACCTATATGTAAAAGATTATAAATGCTTGGAAAGATAATCTTATTTAAACTTAAACTACATACTCGTAGTAGGTATAAATTCTTATAAATTCTTATACCTACTACATACTGTATAGTTTTCTCATTCAAAGTATTATAACACTAGGCCTAGACACTTTACTTTATCAACTAATACCTATGCTACAGAATACATCGAGTACCTAAATAAATATATTAGGTCTTGGTACTTGCTCTATATTTACGATAGTACACTAGATTAAAGAGGATAAATTGATGGGTAAGTCTACAAGTAATAATATCGTATCTAACATTAATTTTATTATGCATCAAAAAATGCTAACGATAAGTAAAAAGACATTCGAAGTATGTCTTTTAGTTTTAGTATTATAAGTAGATAGTTTTATTAGTATTCCAGTTAAAATCAATTAAATTATAACTATAAAGTCTTATTTTTTGTCTTGATAGTTTACTCGTATATTTTGTATACCTAATGGATATAAATATTGATAAACTTTAAGTATTGATAAACTTGTGGATAAATGCACAACTTTTCTTAAGCTTAAGCTTAAGTGGTACCTAGTACCTACCATTGTATAGTACAAGCAGTTCTTCGATGGAATTTTCTCAAGAAATTGAGCTGGCCAATACTTTAACTACAACATCAACTTTTCCTATATCCTTGAGTTTGACTAAACAATCCTTATTCAATCATTCTAATCTATAATGGAAAAATAACTATTTTATAAAGTACGAGTACATAGTACAGAATACATTTATTCTTATTATCAAATTGTTGAGTAGGAATTAGAATTAGGTACATAGATACTCTGCATTAAAGATTTAGTTACGATTAGTAAGTAAGTACTAATAGTACTTTGATAGAAATAGTAAATAAGTCCAAATTAGTCAACTGATTTTAAGCATCTAGTTGTTCTAATACTTATTTTCTTAAAATCATAAAATTGAAGTCAAAAGCAAGTAGATAATTATTATATAAGTGTGTACAAGCTGATAATAGGTAGGGTACGGCCGGTACGGGTGCGAGTACACTGTACACTACAAGTTACAACTAGTCCAAAAAGAATGAATCAATTTACAGCAGTACATTTTATGGTCATTGCTCCTCTAGTCTATAGGTCAAGAGTCTACATGGACTACAGTCTACAATGTACAGTACCTATATAAATACCCTACATATCACATATATTTAGGAATAATAGCGGGTTCTACCTACCCACTTATTAAAGATGCATTTAAATATGGCTTTTTTTATGTTTAAAACACATCTATACACTATACTTTTTTTCTACAATAAAATAAAGCATTATTTCAAAAAAATTTGGGCTATAAATAAAATATGCCTACCTATTTAAGCACTATTACGAATTCCTTATGTATAGTACCCTACCTTAAGTATAATGTATATACTGCAATACAATTTCATATTTAAATTTTAGTGCATTTTTCAGGAGTGGTAATCATTTTATTACTTTGCTAATTATCTTTAAAGAAAACAGAATTTATCGTTCACTACTGGGTACTTACCTATTTGTAATAATAATTATCTATAATTAGAATTAGAATAAGCGATGGTAATAGGTATCTAGTAGTATGAGTCCTACCTACAATAATTATATTTAAGTAAAAAATTATAATGCAAAATTAAAATAATATATTAGATAGCCCTACTATTAGCAGTACATACTGGAATGAGCTTACAGGATACTATTGAATATTTTGGTAGTTATTTTAATAAAACTTTTCCAGTTAAAACCAAAAGTTAAAACTTGTATTTTTTAATTTAGAGATTCAAAATTTTAGCAAATTATTTTCAAATATCATTTTTAAAGTTTCCAAAAAAATGGACCAGGAAAGGACATATAGAATCGTTGGGTCTCTCTCTATTGTAATCACAAAATCGAAAATTTTTTACAAGATACCAATATTATTCAAATTTGTCTTTAGGTTTTTGGACTTTGGTCAATAATTTCTTCTACAGCTTTATTAACTTGCCATACAACTTTCAATAGTTTAAATGAAACAAGGATTCCAAACAACATCACAGAATCCGAAGATAAGATTTCAAATTCAAACTCAACTCAAATTGGCCCAACTCTTGGACAAATAGTTCCTGAAATAGCAATTTCAATTCTTTTTGGACTGGCTCAAGTTATTCTTTCAATTCTATTCAGCTTTGTGAGATAAATATATCTTGATTTGATTAATTATTATGTGCCTACCTAAGTATATTTGAATTGAAATTTAAAAATATTTTTAATAGAATTCCGAAAAATGGATGAGATACTGGATAGTAATCCAAGGTGCCTCAGGATTCTCCTCACTTTTTAATTTCATCATAGTTTATTTTGTATACAAATTGAACTCAACTTGGGGTCTTTATTTTATTTACAGCATTTTGACCAACTTTTTATTCTCATTTACTTCAGTCATTTTTGTCGTTTCAGGAAATCCATTTACACACAAAGAAGAGTATAACCTTTAAAAAAATGTCCCTTCCTAATCCTAATACTTTAATTAATCTAAAATAAATCTAACAAGTATTGTATATTCTTCACTTTGCATAGGCATATAATTATAATATATTTGGCATTAAAAAAATATTATTTAAAAATTTAAATTACAATCTCGTTTTTAACCATGTAATACTCGTATAGAGATCCTTATCTTCAAATTTAGGTAATATAATTTGAAAAAATTCATACTTTGACTTTGCATGCAAAAATATCAAAATTTTATGATCTGTAACTTCCTACTTGGAAAAAAGTCTGGACATTTTGTATGATATTAAACGATTGGATCAAGTTTTTGAAAACAGTTCCGATTGTGAGACAATCAGTAGATAAAAATGGTTTATTCGATTTTTCTCATTTGTTTTACATTGTTTCTTAACACTTGGGTAAAATATTGCAATATTTTTGATCATAATTTTATTCATTGTCTCTTAATTACATTTCAATTATTCTTGAAGATTTTAGGACAAAGATACCGGGCGATTGAGAACCCAAGGAGTAAAATAACATGTTCAGGGAAAAATTTGCAACCAACCCCTGAATTTTTAAGTTATATCTTGAGTAGATTACGTAAATGTGGCGTTGGTATAAGTCAAATTTCAGCTTCGATAACCGATCAAAATGCCCTGATCAAATCATTAACAGATAAAGTAGGTACTTAATCTTAATCGCTAATTATCTACTACTAGACTAATCTTAAGCTACTTACATAGTCACATTTTTTTTTTGTTTTTTCAAGTGCCAAATAAGATGCATAGCAAAAGAATTAAAAATATTTAATTCAAGAGCTCAAAAATTTAATCAAGATCCAGGGAAAAAAATTGCAAATTTCTTTGATTCGGCTGTTCGTAAAAAATTTGAGACCAAATTCTCAACTTGCTTCAAAACTCATGGAAAAATCAATTTTAAAGAAGTTCAGCCTGGAAATTGTCCATCATGGAGTCCTCTTATAAAATGTGTGATTACGACATTTAAAAAGGTAATTTTTATAGTTATTTACAAATTAATGATTCTAATACTGTTAATTGTATACTGGTATACTAATCCTACTTATTTTCAAAAATTAGGGCTGCATGTGAAAAATAATTAATGATCTTTTGTTATTTCATTATCTACAAAATATCTCCTGAAATTTAAAAAAAATGAATGGTCTATGGCTAATAAATCTACGTGTAGTTAATTTTAGAGTTGCGTGTTAAAAATAATTTTAATACTTTGTTCTACTAAATACTTTCTGAATATGTATTAAAAAAATAATTCTGAAAATATATGAGACTTGTCAACTACAATAAATATATTTAAATATTGAAATCTGATATGGGTTTTTATACAGTGTTTTCAATAAGTCATTCAAAGCTTATCTTTTGAAATTTCAATACACTTTTTAATGCAATATTTCAAGTTTTACAAGTATCAGTACAGAGGTATATTATATATTATTATATATTCTAGCTCTTATCAAAGGTATTATGAGTGGTATAATTTTCTAAAATAAAATTACAAAAAGTTTAAATTTAGTAAATGACAATTTTATATTTATTGATACAATTTGATGATATTTCTTTGGTTTAGAAAATGAGATTAGAGTAGGGTACTATTAGAAAATTAAATTTATTGCCAATGGTTGGTCCAGACCCTGTCACCTTGAAATTTCTCCACAATCCTAAATATACATATATATTGATAAGTACCTATATTGATTTGTAAAATATTTCAAATTAATTTTTTTTGCAAACCATCTAATTGAACTAGGGAGTGAGTTCATCATATGTCCACTAATAGGCCAAGTGAATCCAGTATTATATCCATGTCCACCACCTCGACCAAAACCGAAACTCCAATCAGCATCAATATTTTTGAATAAAATTCCCTAAGTAAATACAAAAATTTAGACCAAAATTTTATCTTTTGATACAAAAAGTCAAAAAATCAAAAAAGTGTACTTACTGCATAAGTAAATGAGACACACAAGCTAACCACTAGAAAAGTCAACACTACTTGTCTATTGTTATTATTGTAGTCCATTTTTAAAATTGAAAAATTTCAAATCTCTACTGAAATTACAATTTCTGATTACAGTTTCTCAATGATAATATCTATACTAAAGTATAAAATGGTTTTTCAATCCCTTTTATAAGCAAAATGCAAAACATCTTGAGGTACTTGAGGTTAAAATGAAATCTTAAATTTTGAATAAATTATCTTTAAATTCTTAACCTTTTAAAAAAATAAAGGAAGTTGAGGAAGTAAATATTAACATACCTACTTATATATAAGATAATATGTATTATGTATGTTGATGTTGTGTCATCTAATTGAACATATTATTATATAAAGGTATGCAAAATTGACCATTTAAAAATGTGTATGTTACATTTTACAAACATTTTGAATGATGATTATCCAATATATCAGTACTTACACTCTACCTACTTATTGAAACTCAAAAACTTTCTTATTTTGTATTAGAATAATAATATGTAGGGTATATGGTGCATTTTGAAAAAAATCAAGTTTGGCACACTCGCATTAAAAGTCTATACAGGTAAATGCTTACTAGTACTGATAGGTAGCCTACTACTACATTATAGTACAGAATATATAGTACAATACTGAAGATGTAGACGATCAGTTTACTTTATTTTTAATTGTGACAGATCAAGTTTTCATTTTATTTTATTTTATGCTTAATATACAGCATATTATGTGTCTAATACATTTGTATCACTACATCTTACTTCACACTTCCATATATCTAGATACTATAATGTAATGTAACTATATACCACAAAGTATGATAAATGCCATTAACTTATATGTATTATATGAATATTGATAAGTTAAGATCTGCGAACTGATACTATAAGGATAAATCAAAATGATAAAAAATAGCTATATGAAAGTTTGAACAATTTGTAATCCTTACCCTTATAAAGGATATTTTTTAAGATTTTTTAAAAATTTTTAAGAGTAAGGAAAGTCAACCACAGCAGTCCTAATCTTATGGGGGAAAACCCATAAATATTTTTTTTAAATTGAATTTTTTTGGATCTTACAATTAATTAAGGAAGGTTTAATCTTGAGTACCCGAAATCAACTACTTATACGAAATTAGCTATACTTGTAGGTACAAGTATATCTGTGTCTGTACTCTGTACCTACATTTATTTTGCTAATTTGGATTAAAAAAATTTTTACTTATAAAGATACAAATAAGCTTATTAATAATAAATAGTCTAACAATGGTACTTACTTGAGTGTTCTTACAATGTAAGTATCTGTAAGGGTATGTAACGGTATACCCTTTCCAGACAACTTCAAAAACTAAAAGTAGTACATAGTTAGGATATATGCCGTATTAATACTAACAAATATAGTAAATGTCTATTAAAAATTTCATAGACAAAAGTAAGTCCAAATTTTTATTCTTATGATGCATCTAGGTACATGTCCAATATACATATAATATGTAACTAGGTACTTTATAGATATTTAGTACAAAGAACAATAATGTATTATTTGAAAGCATTAGGACTTGGGCTTAATACTTAATAATAACAGTATTTTCTAATTAACAATTATTTTGATCAATTTCAATAATATTTTCTCTAGGGAAAGACAAGGCTTCACCGAAATCTCTAAGGACTTGCCTGACCTTTGGATCAATCGTTCGAGACCTACTTTGAATGGCCAAAGTCTCAATAAAAGAATTTCCAAAATGTTGACATCCATAGTACAAATACCATTCTGAGTAATTTTCGTCAACTGCTAGTACCACATGCTCGACATCCATTCCTAATAAATGTAAAAAAAATTTCAAAATGCTAACGGATTTAAATATGGTATTCTAACTAACCATCCCATGTTGAATTCCAAACTGCAGTAACTTGACTATTAGGAATCTTTATAATTGAATAATCGTGCAGTTTCTCACCGGTTGATAACCAAGTGTACCTTTAAATGATCAATACAAAGTTATTAAAAAGCTAGCGGGAAATATAAAATACAGGTACGTGGATATAGCTGGAAATTCTTGAATATCGATTGGTTCTCCTTGGGGAACATTTAAATTTATGCTGAAACATTTGTAAAGTGGTGTCCCAACTTGCTCTTTTTTCCCCATAACATAATCAATTCGGTACCACTCACCACCAAGCTATTTTTTCAATTGTAAAAATGAATGCTGAGTTGAGTTATAATATTTATTTTTATAAAATATAAGTGGGTACTTTTTAACAAGGTTCAAATCAATCTTTGAAATTGAGTCATTAAAATGTAGGTTATAGATACCTATTACCAATATATGAGTACCTACCTATATTCTATATCGCACAGGATAGAGGAAAATTTTACTCTTTTATGAACTCGTAAAGATATAATTCGAAAAATATTTTCTAAAAATTCTAATTTTAAAATAGCTACCTATTTTATGATTGTTATCATAATACTAGCTTCATAACTTAAAAAAAGCATAATTTCAAATACAGATTATTCTAGAGTTTTTTGATTTAATTAAAAAAGTAATGGCAATTTGGTCAAAGTAATAGCCACTTTAATAGTATAGTAATAGCAAGAGAAAATATCTCGTATCATTTATAGATCGTGTTACTCTTGTTAGAAAATGTTAAATTTTACAATCAAAATCAAGTTTTCATAAGGTTTAGTATTTTGATATTGAGCTAAAAATACCCTTTTTAAATCAAGATTTGCCCGAGGTGTAAGTTTATCCGTTCTGCAAGAATCCCCAAGTTGGAAAATTAGAGCAGTTAAAAAATAAAAAGAGAAATATTTATCCATTTTTAAAAAGTTAGAATTTATAACAACTAACTGGGTATTCAAAACCTTATTTGAAATAATCTGAAATGATCTGAAATGATACCTTTGAATTTTTTGTTTAAAGGTTTATATAAGCAGTAACCGTATGCTTGGCTATATAGTACCTACGTATTATAATTATAATGCATTTAATATAGGTACTTACCCTACTACAAACATATTACATACATATGTACTAAATAAGTAGGGGACTGAATACTGGCAAAAGTATCAGTGAGTACCCTACTATCTGTACAATTAATATCAAAATCATTCAAGTAATAAATTGTTCACAATTATGCAAGCAAAAAATTATAAAAGTTGGTTTATTTTATTATTAGTAGGTAGCTTGTTCAATTTATTCAACACTTGAACACATACTATACTAGTATTCAAAAAAATCATAAAATTCAATCAGATCATTATACTGTACATACTGTATACTGTATACTGTACTGTATAGGTACATATATTTTTAAAACCTATAAATTATCTGATCTTAATTTGCTTAACAATTAACTAGGCAGTTGCAGTTACTTGATATGGTAGATATGTAAGGTGCATATCTGCTATATATACAGATACATATATAGATACACTGATCTAGGTAGGGTACTTATTTTTTATCAAAATAAACTAGAATTTAGGTATTTAATAATAGATTTAAATAAAATCTCCTGATTTTGATTTTGATTTTGATCAATCAACTTACTAACGATAAGTTTAATTAGTGATTATTTAGGAACTATAATAAATATCTAATGTTTAAAAAATTATTTTTACACTAACGATTAAATACAAGCATTTTTCCATTTAAAGTACTTATCTGTAGTTAAATTTTTAATCAAATAGCTGAAATATTGAACATGTAGTAGACTCTAAAAGTACTTTACTAATTTATGCTATGATTCTGTAGCATGTACCTATTGTTGTCTGGTAAAAAGTTTATTCATTATGTAAGAAAAAAATGATTTTTTTTCTAAATCCATTTATATGATTAATACCTAAATCTAATATTTGTTCTAAAAATAAGCTTACATATATGTATGTAGTATGTACAACTATTTCAAAGTACAAAGAAGAAAATGAATTTTTTACCTTGAACTTGTATGCTTAATATTTAAAAGAAACTTTTAAGAAAATTAAAATAATATGTATTATGTAATAGTTACCTACTTATGTACACTACTTAACATTAAAGTCTAAAGTTAAAATTTTTAGCCTACTTTTAATTTCTTCATTTTGCATAAAATTATAAATTCAAAATGAAATTTTTAAATAAATCCAAATCAACACATTTATTTTTATTTGAGACAAGACCAAATTTTATATTTTCACAAATCCCCATTTCATTTTACACATTTTTAAGTTGGATTTTTTATACTCCTTTTACAATCTATTATGATTCCAAATCTTTTAAATTTAAGATTAAATCCTTCAATCTTATATACAAGGTTGGTTTGAATTTTCCAATTATTCTTAAATTCACTTACTTTTAGTTATAATACTATTTTTAATCTGTATTTTACATAGATTTTGGTTTTTTTGATTCATTTTTTGGTTCTGACTGAACAAATTGGAGAATCAGGAACTCGGAGCAATAATGAAAATACGGAGCAAAAAATTATATTTAAAATTTATCAGATATTTTTTGTTTTGTTTCTCGGCTCATTTTATTTCATACTGTGGAAAAAAAATCAAAAAATTTGTTTTATTCTCAATCAAATTGAAAAAATCAATCAAACTATTCTAAATGAAATGAATTTTTCCAAAACCATTACTTTATTGGTAATCGTAATCATCAAATTACATAATTATTACTCTTGAACAAAGAGAGCAGAGTTATCTTCAATGACTCTATATAGGATAATCTAATCTAATTTTCACTAAGGTCAGTAGACTAATAGGTCAGACTAATCTGTCAGAAAATACTCAAAATATAAAATGTACATAATGTCATACGTTTTTGCTCTAATGGTAAATCTAAATCATTTTGAAAATTTTTTGAAAAAGTTTCAAATCTTATATAATTACCTACCTAATAATTTAAATATCTTTTTCATGAATTAGGAAAAAGAGTTTGTATTCTCTTTTTCAGGAATTCAGAAAATTCAGAAAATTCAGAAAATACGGCATAATTGAAGTTTGTCTTAAATTAATAATAAAATTTCTTGATGTTTCTGTATTTTTAGATCAAATTCTCAACTTGGATAGGAATTTTATTTTTATTCCTATTTGGCGTATTTTATGGTCTAAATCGTTACCAACTTTACATCTACATGCTTGAATCTGAGAGCCTCTCAAAGGCACTCTTTTCAACCCTTGAAAATAGCTATAATATCAAAATCAAATCTAAAGTTTTGCATGGGAGATAAAATTCCCGAATATACATATTGGTCATTTGAAATTCAAATTATTTTTGGAGTTATTTCCTTAATCCTACACATTTACAAATCTCTAGGTTGGATTTTCTCCCAAGGTGTGATTACCTCTTGGGCCATTTATTTTGCTCTAATTTTAAAATGTCACCTAATTCATTTGAGAACCTCGAAAAGTATTGAAAATGTAAAATATTAAAATTGAAAAAATTTGGGATTTGCATAAGATTAAGCTAATTGACAATTTAATTATAGATGATAAGATCTGTCAAAGAGGTCAATCTTCTAATCAAGGATTTCTCAAGCACAATCAGTGTCAATATATTTTTCACATTTGCTGGATCAGTTAGTTTTTTGGCACTTTGGCTCTGGCAACTTTTAAGTGCAGACATCCTCATATATTTACTTTTGAATATTTGCACAATTTTTACATTCACACTCTTTTTCCTATCAAGTTCTTGTGTTAATAAATTGGTAAATTACAGTTATTTATCTAAAATATATTAAACTTATTATGAATTACAGGCTAATTCAATAAAAAATGAACTGCTAATATTGTATCAAAATAAGGAAAAATGGAATAAAATGAGTTTTAGCTCAAATGATCATGTTTCAGGGTTAATTTTGCTAAATTCAAGCCTCGATGAAGTCGGGTTTAGTGGATTGGGATTCTTTACTTTGACATTTTCCCTATATGGATCGGTATTCTTAATTTACTTGGCTTTTGTATAAAGAAAGTAGGTACATATTTATGGTTTTGATAATTTTTTTATAGGTTATTAGTTCTGTGATGACATTCTCAGTGATTGTTTTACAAATCAGAGGGATCCATTAATCCCCCTGATTAAGGGCCATTGGATTTGAAACTACATACTTACTTTATTAATAAATAGGGTACTTAACTTATTTTACAAAAAGTCAAAATAGTTACTTTATGTTTTAAAATATCATTATATAACTTAATTTTAAGTATGTATAATCGTAATTAGTAATTAGGATAAATAAAACTATAGGTTGCAATAATCAATAATCTGTATTTATAGTATGTTGAATACTATACTACATACCTACATACCTTACATATTTTTAATTCTTTTAAGGAATTCTGATATCTGTGATTTAGGATCGTAATACTCCGTATTAGTTAGTTAGGGCAAAGAATAAGAATCTCTTAAATTATCAAGTATGTACATAAATAATTACTTTTAGCCTATTTAAGCATTTTTGTGTTGATTTTAATTTCTTCAAAACAAAATTAACTCGAGTTAATTCCACTAACTAATTATACCGAATCATTCAAAGAACAAATACCTAAGTAAAAAATTGGAAACATTTATTGTTCGTGGAAGTGTTTAATAGGTACACTACCGTTAAGTGTTAAGAGTAAGAGCTTATATAGTATAGTATAGTATAGTATATATGTGCCTAGGTACTTTCTTCCAGAAAAAGTATGTTAGTTATTAGAGCCTATTCGTATGTCATCTTATTAAGATTAAATTAGTAATTAGTAATTAGTACCATTCTATATTCTATAATAGATACCTACCTATAGATTATACTGCAAGTCTTTGCGTTTTCATCTTTTTATTTAATCTCCACCGCAGTTGCTTTTGAATTTTGTAAGTAATTACTTTGTAGTAGGTAGGTAATTATCATAATGAAGCCGGCTCGTTTTTGAAATTAGACAGAATATATGTGCATTCTGACCTGATCCTGATACATACTATATACGTGCTGATACAGTAAAAAAAAATCTGTATAACCTACATACTCTGTAAGTAGGGTAGGGTACTCTAAAAATGACTAATTTTAATTTCGAATCTTTTCGTCCTATATTTGAGTGGATAGTATTTTTAGAGATCAGTATCAGTAACAGTACCTATATCTATCGTATCTATTAAAGTAGGTACTTATTTATTTTCAAAAATTCAAATTCTAGAGATCCAATTCGATTTGAAAATCCGTATCCGTAAGTAAAACTCCAAGAAAATAGAGCTGCTGGCTTGTTTAAAGATTACAATTTGACGGAGATTTGTGGATTAAATTATCATGGCACCATTACTTCTACTACTATTATTTTACTCCTGTTCATCAGCAGCCTTAATAGCTCCTCAACATTATGCTAAAGGTACCATAAATGAATCCCTTGTTTTTAAAAACCCTCTTACTACTTCACAATCAAGAATCAGGTTAGAATAATCCTATTCTGATTCTGAATGCCTATTCACTAATCTTGAGATCATTTTATTTACATATACCTATCAGTAGCTAGGTAAATTATAAATTATATATCTAGCCATAAAAATTGAAAAAAGTGTCTAAAATCCATGTACCTAGTAGTATCTAGAATCTAGTGTATTTAGATATACACCTAAATAAATAATAGTAAGTAGGGTATGATCATACATTTGTAAAAATGCCTTTTTTGTATAATTAAAATCATTTTAAAATGGTACAAGGGTATTCTGAACCAGCTGTGGAGAGTAGATCTTCTGATTCAAATACAAATTGGGTATCCATGAACGATTCGAATTCAAGATGGGAAGTTCTGTGGGAACGAGCGATAATTCCAGCTGGGATTGTCCTGGTTGCTGTTGCAAAAGCACTTGCTATTTGGGTAGCAATTAAGGCTTATTATCTGGCCAAGAAGGACAATGAGTCAAACGAGCAGGACTGGTCCAGCAGTTGGAACAAGGATCACAAAGAGGAGTTGGTTAAAAGGGTCCTTCAAGGTAGGATTATAATTATAAATACGTACAAACTATTATATAGGTACATTATGATTATGTACATACCTAAACCACTATAAAAAAGTCAATGAGATTTGAGATATAAAAAAAATTTAATCTTCCCAAAATATGATGGATCTTATTGCAGTAATGATCAGTGTTATGAAATCATTTTTATGAGAATGTTGAAATTAGATTGAAAATTTTTTCAATTCTAGTCAATACTCATCTTTATTAAATGTATCAGCAATTTGTGTATCATCATCATCATTATCATTTGGTAGAATTATCTGTATTTTTTTCTTCTTTTTTTCTTTGTAGCACTCGAAATGGAGGGACAGTATGGAGGGACATCAGCACAAACAGCCAATCTTATATGATTAGTTAATTTATTAATATCTAATAACTATTATTACATTTATCTCACATTACCCTACAATTACAATACTTATACTAGTAGGTACCTTCTATGTACATAAAAAATAAAAAGTTTACCTGTTATTACGTTACCTGATTAAACAGTCAATTATCGTGCAAGCAATATACAATTTTCTATTAGAATCTTACACATTTAGGGTATCTGAGTCTGAGTACCCTACCTAAGCTACTTACTTTGTACACAATGGACTAATTTTGTAGCATTTGTCGTTATGTAAGTATCAAATTCTATAAAATCTAATCAGGAAGCATTAGATAGTTGTTATCAAGTCAATTAATTTATTATCTCTCAATTCTCAACCTATTATAATTTTCCCATTTTCATTTATCTAATTAATTTAGTAATTGCACTATTATAAGTTTTTAGTTATTCATATCAGCACCAAATCATATCATGATCCTAAATTAGGCACTTTATAATTTAAAGTACCAATAGCCAATAGTTAGTAGATAGAGTAAATATCTAAGTTCAAATTAGATTTTAAAACATATAGTGATAGAATCTACCTAATAAGTAATACCTAACTGGCATATATTTTAATAATATTTTTTGTTAAATTATTGGTACACTTTCTTTTACTTTAGACAAGCAATTTCATAAATAAAAAATACTTGCTCGCTATTATTTGACTATCAACTTACAGATTATATGTACAACGATAACGATAATGTGAATTCGAATATCAGAAAGAGTGCACTTCATTTATTATATTATGGAGAATAATAAACTTCCTATTTATTAAAAATAGTTTACCATTGTTATCTTGATATTACTAGAAATGACATCTAATAGTGTTCCTGTGGTCCTTGACCTGGGTACCGGGATGGTCAAGGCAGGGTTTGCAAATGAACTGACACCAGCCGCAATTTTTCCATCCATCGTGGGGCGACCCAGACACAAGGTGACACACCATTTATCATTCAAATTATGCAATTCTTAGCTAGAAATATGCATTTAATGTAAATAAATACTAATACAATCTTGTAGGTACGCAAGTACCTTTAATACCTTTATTACATACCTACCTTACTACTATCCACTCGAGTGAGTAGAAAGTATCTTAAATATAGTAAGTAAGTACCCAATGTACACTAGCCAATTCTGATGAATATAATTTTCCAATTTTCAGAAATCCATGAGGGGTGGGGAAGGAGCCGGAACTTTTGTGGGCTCTTCAGTGGAAGCAAAGCGATGGCTACTCACAATGAAGTCCCCACTTGAGCATGGTGTTGTGGTTCACTGGGATGACCTTGAACTTCTCATCCGACACACTTTCGATCATGAACTTCGTGCAGATCCATCTCAACAGCCAATACTTGTTACAGAACCACCTCTCAATCCGAAGACAAATAGGGAGCGCATGGCTCAGGTTCTTACTAACTTTTATTAGCTATTCTTAAGTAACTACTGAAGAGTACTAAGGGATGCTTTATTCCTAAAATACTTATTCAAAAATGTATAAAAAATTGTAAATTTAGCTGTTATTCGAGACGTTTGATGTGCCCTCATTCGGCATAGGAATTCAAGCCACAATGGCACTTTTTGCTTCTGGTCGAACAACAGGTAGGTAGGTACTGCACCTGGACAAATATTATTGCTTACTTTTAGTTTGAGTTCAAGTTAAGTTGAGATATCTTGAGATCATCACTAGAATAGATTTCAAGATAATTTGATGTTTCACCTATCCTACAATTATTGAAATATTGATCTACCTATCAATAAATTTACTGGTTTATAAAGGGTTGGTTCTAGACTCTGGCCACGGAGTTTCTCACACTGTCCCCATCTACCAAGGTAATAGCTTTAAAGCTAACAATAATTATGTAGATCTTTGTAATGTATCTTTATAATTTTACCGTTTTTTTAAGGTTATGTGTTGGGTGGAGCTATTGGTCGACTGAACGTTGGCGGTCGTGAAGTTACCGATGAGTTGGTGAAGTTGATGGGCGAATGTGGAGGGTTTGACTTCCGGACAAGTTCTGAGCGTCAAATTGCTCGCCAGCTGAAGGAGAAACTTGCTTATGTCGCTCTCGACTACCAGCAGGTAATCCTGCACTCTTATTATCTACTAGAATCTTTTACGTATAGTTCTCGCATAGTTTTTTATTTCCAAATAAAATACTTCGATCGAAATTCGGATTGAAATGAGATCCTTAAGATTACCAAAAAGTTATAATCTTAATTGACTAAATATACGCTACAGAAACAGATATGTCCAGATTCGAGTAGAGGTTTTGATTTTTGGTAAAATAAGTGACTACTTCGTAGAATTTTTACTGATTTAATACTCATAACATAACTCATGTATTCCGAGCAAGAATTTGAATTGATTTTTGGAAACTTTAAAATACTGATCTTAAATGGCACTACAAAACAAACTACAAAGATACTGACACCCAAAAAATCCCTAATGCTTGTTATTTTGTATGTTTTCGAATCTTTGATTTGACTACTACACTATAGTAGCATATCTACTATAGTAGCTACTACTACAATAACTAGGTACTATAGTAGCATACCTTCCTTAGTTCCTTACTATAAAAAGTACCCAAATCTGTTCTGTACTTATATTATCAGAAAAGAAATAGATTTCCTAGATAAAAAGTGGAAAAAATACCATAAAAATCCATGAACGAGACCTGCACCAAAAAATTAATGCTCGAATAGCTAGTGAAATAGTTTCCTATATTAACTAACCGTAATTAAGTAGTAAGTAGGTAATACTTACTAACATAAAGTAATCCTCTATATATATATGTATATCCTTTTATAGGAGTTGTTGACTGGGGGTGGAGGATCTGTAGGTTACGAACTGCCCGATGGTCAAATTGTCCAATTGGGGACTGAGAGGTTCCAGGCAGCCGAGGTTTTATTCAACACATCTCTTTTGGGTCTTGAGGAAGGAGGGATTCAACACCTTGCACACACCTCGATAACCAAGGCTGACCTCGACATTAGAAGGGTAAGTAAGAAATCAGATCAAATTCCTACTAAAAACTCTGATTTCGAAATCTCATTTTTATGCAGGACCTTTGGGAGAACGTTCTGTTGAGTGGGGGAGGTTCAATGGTGGAAGGACTTCCTGGAAGATTGGAGAAAGAGTTGAGGATTCTGGCCCCTCAGAATGCAAGAGTTCGGGTGGTGGCGCCTCCTCAGAGAAATTTTTCTGTCTGGCAGGGTGCAGCTGCCCTTGCCGGACTTTCACCCACGACCCAGCAACATTTGTGGACCACTAGGACTGAATATGACGAGCATGGACCCACCATACTTCACAATAAAATGTCATAATCACCACTATATGAAATATTTATTATCTAGTTAAGTAATTCCTACCATGTATGCAAATTCAAAAATATTATTTACGATTAGTATTATTATAATGCAGAATCATAAATTTCAAAATCCCAAAGTTAATTTTTTGACCTAATAAAATGTCCTTTATGGGGTCTACAAAAATTTCTACAAATGTATCTAATTTATGTAGGTTTATTTGGGATTTTGTTAATCAAACTTCATAGTTTATATCGCTTTAATCTCAAATCTTCTACCTATATACTCAGTATATCTCGTACTCGTTGTGCTAGAAATCTATTGTATCAATATTGTATTGTACTAAAATTTTGAATAAAATTATTTTATCAAATCAAGTTTTCCTTTATTGAATCCTTTATTGAAAGATATTTTTATAAATATCTTGAAGTTGAACCTAGCTGAGAATAAAAGTTAAAGTAATAATTATAATTTAATCGACTCTTTGAGCAAGTAAGAATAAGCATTTTTTAAATTAAATTAAAACAGTTTTCAGGATAAATATGTGTGTTTTTTCTGCTGCTTTACAAATGCAAATTAAAAATGTGTAAATGTAGGACGTATTTTATTTGAACTACCAGCTACAAATTCATAATTTCACACGATATAAAAAGTAATATGCATGTGTATACTTATCTGTTAATGTACCCTACTTTATATAATATGTGAATAATTATAGTTAGTAATTTAATGTACATTGTACTTTAAAGTACTTTGTTATCTACCTACTATAAAAATATATTTGTCGGTATAAGAAGCATCTAAAGGCTAAACAAAAACTTAAAAATTATAAATTAAGTATGTATCTGTATTTTATAAGCATATATAATATTTAAGATAAATGTCTCGTTAATTGACATCAATGCTGAATGGTGATCCTGGGACGTTGACCTCTCCAAATTTTAAGTACCTAGATTTGAAATAAAAATATTATTGAATTATACTACTATGAATAGTGGCAAATTAATATTAGATGAATCTTACAATTTGTAAACACCTGTGAAAAAATCTGAATTAGCTTATAGTTCAGAAGATATAAAAATTTTATGATAATAATTTTACCAGAATTGTATGGTTTATACTGAACATGAATAGTCCCATCCAAATTTTCTTTGAAGCCGACCTAGAGATAAATTGCCCAAAAAATGAGTACCCTACCTATATAAGGTATTTACTTAAAATAGAAAAAAGTTTTTTTTTTTACTTCTGCCCGTCCTGGACCTTCCATAAATACATTGAGACCTCCAGCAACTCCAGAATTTCTCGCATCTTCAATGAGTTTATAGTTAGTACCTAATGCTAGTTAAATAGATCTTATTTTTATTTTCCTTGTGCCTTGTAGAAACCATAAGATGAAATGGCTATTATATTGAAAATTCGATATTTTACTTACTCTACTTCCCTAATTATTTTTTCATTTTCCCAAATTTTTATGAATTGTTAGCTTTTGACGGACTTAACTTCAAGTAAGTACTTATTATTATCATACACTATAAACTCATATACATAGTCAATAAGTATTTAGCATTAGTTACCTAATATGAACTGATTTGTAACAAGTGACATTCCATTAGTCAGAGCTTTTCCGGACACTTTGATATTCTCGACGGCAGTGAACAATTTCTCCACGGACTGGTTGTCTCCCATTATATTGACTTTAAATGGAGATCCAGGAATATCTCGACCAAAGAATTTGACATAAATTTTGTAAGATCCTGGAAATGCAGGTGTGTAAGTAGCTTCAACAATCATCATCTGACCATCTCCCTGGGGATTGTTCACATTAAGATAGTTAAAGCTGAAGGTCGGATTCGATGGTCCTTTACAACAAAAAATTATTTAGCTACAGTATGTATGTAATGTATAAAAAAAAGTCAAATTTTCAAACCTTCAACAGCAAAGGTGATTCCTTCCAGCCCCTGCCAAAAAGTATCAAAAAAGCATATTATAAAACCGTAAAATTATCTAACCATAAGATCAAATAAAGCTTAAACTGAGATTTTTCTTACCTGTCCATTTGGATTAACATAAAATTTTGTAGGTTGACCAGCTATAGCTTGAATTAACCCATCACCTGAGGCTTGTATATTATTAGCTGACATTTTTAATAGTTTTTTAATAAAATGAGTCAAATTTTAAAGGACTAAAATGAGATCAGGTGTGAACTGGCAAAAATATCTAATTTACCCCACTTAAGATAGGCACATACGTATACATACTATACTTATATGACTATGACTGAAAAGATTCTCAACTTACTGTTAATAATTTTGTAAGTTATACTATTTTATAAAATGGTAAGTGAACATAATACTAGATAGTTAGTTAGGTATATAAATAAAAATAAGTAGGTACTAAGGCATAGATAATACAAGCACATAATAATAATGTAAGTATTGCTGATACTTTCCAAAGGCCTTGTTTCTTTTTTTTTTTTTCTTTTTTTTGCTTTTAAAGTTCCGAACTGAACCGAATTTTTTCTAAAAATAAAAACACGCGTATCTATAAATAGGCATGACTCGAAATTCATTTACTTAATATCATCAGTAGTACTAATGAAAAGACAAGTTGAAATGTAATCTCGGTGAACTTTTTTTATTTTCTTTCAAAACATGACACTAATTTATCTCAAAAGTACACTACATCCTCCTATCCATACTTAAATTCTTATATTAGTACCTTACCTATTAGGTACAAGTAGTAGGTTAGTTTATAGGATTTAATTTGAAATTTTTATGAATGTAAACTATCATAGAAATTTATTAGGATTTGTATGACATTTGGGGTTTTTCTTGATTGAAAAGTTAGAGTATTCGCATATCTACATGTATGCGTACGTACATAATCTATAATTCTAATAATTTTAGACTAGATAAGTACAGTTCATATACATTAATTAATAATCTACAATTTTTTACCAAATCAACTCAAGAGTCGTATGATTCTCACCTGATCATTATTTGAAGTGATTGATCTGTATTAACACTACTTACCTACATATAAAATAAAGTAGGTATAACTTACCATTTATTAGCCCGCACCCATTGAAAATGGGGAAAAAGGGCTATAGCGTTTGCCATGAGGGTAAAACCGATTTATTAAAGCAGTAATATACTCGTATTATGAATTATGACATCATTACGAACACTAACGACCTAATTATAAAATACAAAAGAAGAAAAATTTACAGATATAATATTAAATATGATACCTAATTAATTTAAAAAGAATTTGGTGCCATCCTACCCTAACTCATCCAATTGATAATGAAATTTCGCAAGGACAATTACCTATTTTATTTATGAGTTTTCGTCACTTACTGAATTTGCTAAAGATTATACAATTAATGTCAATTAACTAAGGTATGTATTTTTTTCAGGTAGTAATCTGATAAAACGGTACTTACAGTAATTTACATTTAATAGTTATAGATGAGTTTACACAATACACATACTTATATATGGTACATATACTATTAGTACCCTATGCATAGAAGGTTATTTTACTTTTTCATAACTAATAGATTTTGGCTTTTGATCATGTTTCAATAAAATCCAAAATCAAAAAATATACTTTAAAAAGATATTTTGATTCTATGAAATGGTAAATCCTTAAAGTACCCTACTTAAATATAAGATCGGATGGATTCAACCTGACACATATTGATCCTGAGATGAGGTACTTAGGATTAGTATATCAAAAATAATAGCAAAATCAAACGACTATTGGTACTCGTTATACGTTTCTAAAGAATCATAGTGGTTTAGTAACTGATAGTTAGTTAGTTAGTTAGTTAGTTAGTTAGTTATATTTAATCAATTACTTATTAATCAGTCAAGGTATGTGGATGGTACTTAAATGATATGATAATACAAGGTGCAGATAATATGCGTGTAATGCTCGATGCTATTGAATTGTATAATAAATTGACTAATATGATTACGCGATATGCTAATTGAAACCTTTTGAAAAATCAGTCAATGAAATTAAACATTTTGACCCGGGCGGTCTCTTAAGCATGCAGCAGTATAGGTATTTATATTTATATGCACAGTTTTAAGCCTACAAATATTGGAAAATTAAGGAAAATGATAATTTAATTATGAATTCCAATTGAACGATCTACTAATAATATTGCTAGTACTAATAGGTACTAGATTTAGAATTCAAGTACGATGTATCCGAGTAGATACATTATAATAGGTATCTACTTTTCAAGTTATTTACTCTTGATCAAAAAAAGGTAAACAAAAAACTCTTGAGAAATTAAGTTCAATGCTTCTATTCATTTTTCGTTCAAATTAAAATAGCAACAAATATATTCAATTTCATAGATAAGGCACATTTGATATATTGGCAATTGATTTTTTATACATACAAAAAAATGAATAATTAAGAAAAAGATATTTGACCCTTTTCATTATTTCATATGGTACTTAAATATTGATATCAAAAGGCATCTTACATATACCTACTCGTATGTACCTACTTTTTGTTTTTACTCAATTTTTCCTATGCAATACATAGATATCTGTATAGATAGACGAAAATAAATAATAATTTTATACTTTTAATATGAAATCAAATTTTTTATCATAAATGGTAAAACATGCTTCATATCAATGGCAATTTTAAGCAAGAATACATAGTAGGCAGCAGGTGCTATTATTTACATCAGATCGTAGGATGCTATCTCAAAGATAGTACATACCTACATTCAAAGATAGTTTTGATAGAAAGAAAGAATAACTACATGCATAGGTTCGTGTAATCATAAAGTAGAATGACGATATCTGTGTCTATTGTATAAGTAATTGTATCTATATCTATATATTTTGACGTAACTACAGATATTAGAAATTCATTAGAATCTGGTTTGGGGAATTTTATTCGCTTTCGCGTAATTAAAAATGACATTAGAATTAGAATGAATTTTATAATCTAGTATGATATTTTCCTATAATTTTGTAAGCACTTGAAATTTTTCAAATGATTCAAATGTAAACAGAAAAAAAAATTCAAGTGGAAAGGTTTTATGACCCAACTGATCTTGAGGATGGATCAGTAAACTAGTATGAACTATATTTGTTAGGTGTTAAAATATCTGTATATGCCTACTATCTAATTCTAAAGCCTATTGCATAAATACCTAATTTAAGATTTATGGATAAAATATATTGTACGAGTATTTGTATAAGAGAGATTTTCTTTTAATTTGTAAACTTTTGAAAATTTATTTATATAATTTGATATGTATGATAGATGAGTAATATTGATTGCTTTACGATTACTAATCGATACTCACTTATAATTACTAATACAATACGCAAAATGGTTCTCAATTATTTTGGAATTGAAAAAAAAACACTTGAACTTGAACTTTAAAAAAGTAATTAGATTATTTGGATAATAGTTTGTGTAATCAGACATTTGCTAAAGTTTGTTGAGCTGTCTTTGTGATTCGTCCGAGATTAAATAATCTATCAAATGTCACAATAAATACACAATTTTTTTAGTATAAAAGGAGTCGAAAATTTTGAGGAAAATATCAAATCATAAAGCAATCCAATCCAAGTCAAAGTAAACTAACAAATCCTAAAAAATAAAACTTTTACTACCTAATATACTATTTATTTTATAACTGCATATTAACCTGCAATAAAACTAATAATTTCAAAAAATGAAATTCATTTTTGCACTAATTGCCATTTTGGCATATGCTGAAGCTACAAAAATCCATCCAAATATCCTCACCTCACTAACAAAGAATCCTGGGAGGAAAATTAACGTTTTCTTATCCCTTGAAAACGGCTCAACTTTTCCAGTCCTCGAAAAACTCACCCAAACCTTCACAAAATCCTGGACAAAGGCCAATAAAGCAACTACAGTCTACCAAACACTAAAGACTTATTCAGAGGAGAGTCAAAAATCAACTCTGGAGTTTCTTTCAAGGTTTGAAAAATCTGATATCAAAGTCATCAGTTTCTGGATCAACAATCAAATTTACGTTGAAGGGGCTGACAGAGATTTGATTTTGACTTTGGCCAGTTTACCCCAAATAGCTGGAATTGTTGAGGAAGAAATCGTCCATCTTGATTATGAAACCATTTCCGAGTCTGAGGGTCGAAATAAAGCCGAAATCGAATGGGGAATCAAGAAAGTCAAAGCTGATTTAGCATGGGAAATTCCAGCTGATGGAACTTACGATACTGTGGTGGGTATTGTTGATACTGGGGTCAGAACAACTCATGAAGCTATTAAAAACAACTACGTTGGTGGCAAATATGGATGGTATGATGCTTACAATCAATTGGAAACAGCTTTTGATGACAATGGACATGGTAAATCAAAAATTGAAGCTATTCTATTTAGTTTAATAAACATTTAAAAATATTGCATATTAGGTACTCATGTTGCTGGAACAATTTGTGGAACCCATGGTATCGGAGTTTCACCCAAATCCAAATTTGCAGCTTGTAAGGCCTTCACAAGTGGTGGATCTGGATCTCAACCAAATATCCTCCTTTGTGGTCAATTCTTCGCTTGTCCACATCATCCCGATGGATCAAACCCAGATTGCTCAAAAGCCCCAGATGTAAGAATATTATTGAAAATTATCTTATACATACAAAAATGATAATTTTAACCGATTAAATTGCAGGTTGTAAGCAACAGTTGGGGATCCGGTGCCTCTGGATTAACATGGTTTGATGAGGTCATCGCAGCCTGGCATGCCGCCGAAGTTGTTCCAGTTTTTTCTGCTGGAAATTCAGGACCAAGTTGTTCAACAGTCAGATCTCCAGGGGACAGCAGTAGAGTTATTGCAGTTGGGGCCACAGCCGTCGATGACACCATCGCTTCATTCAGTTCAGTTGGACCAGCCTCAGCAGGTCACCAGAAACCGGAAGTCTCAGCTCCAGGTGCCAATGTCAG
>JAQIXA010000306.1:0-49113 GCA_034699045.1 Nanhermannia cf. coronata Gr-Ori-00579 | reverse complement strand
TTACTAATACTATATCATATTCTGTATATAATGGTCAATGGTATCTATCTAGTTTTCTGGCCCACTTTCTGGTAAATTGAAATTGAAATTATCATACATAAGTGCAAAAATGTGTAAATATCTGAAGATTTGAAAATATTCATCAAAATCAAGATTTCCGGATGAGATAAGGGATGATAATTGATGGTCAAATGTAACTCGAGAGAAATCAAACTCAACTGTGTAACTTTAAAAAGAGTTTCATGTTTTTTTTATTTCTTTCTTTTATTCTCTGTTTCTCAGTCTCAACTTACAAATCAAGTTTTATTGATTGTACTGGATAGTTTTACAAAATTGTGAATAGGTACTTACTTAGCTTTATGATCTCAATATTTTTTATACCTTTGGTATATGTATCTTACAATTTTTATATTACTTATTGTCTTGTCAAGCATAAATTAACAATATGGCCATATTAACTAGGTGGAATTTGACTACTGTGTCTTTTACAAAGATTTATCAACTTGATTTACGATATAATGTCTATTTAAGCTTATGTGTACCTACTTGATTTTAATATTTGTGTTGATAGTATGTATAATTTACTATTGGTAATAATAATTGAATATTTCCCTCATCATTCTCTTTCTCTCTCTTATCCTTAGAAGTATTTGATTTATACTTCTTTATGGCCACCTCGACTTTTTGTAGCTCCACTCGATTTGCTTCTTTTTCGATTACGATGCCCTTCCGATCGAGTATATGCTGCAAATTAAAAACCAAATTAAATCATAGATTATATAGGTATGCAAGATAATTTGAAATCCTAGTTTTGGTTGCATTACGAAATCTACTTAATCATTAGTAGGATTTCAAAACTTGAGTATAAAACTGACTTTTAAAAAAAGGTAATAAAATACGCGTAATACACTAGTAGTTTTTTTCAAAAAGGATCAGAGTGTACCTGGATCAATCTCATCTGAAGAGCTATCTTCTCCTCCTCGGTTTTTTGACTTTGACTTGGAGGACCTTCCCCTTTCCCTCTCATTTTCGACCCGATCGTGTCGTTTTCGTGAAGCACTTCGTTCTTCTCGCTTTAGAGTATTCCTCTGAAATTCTTCATCTGTTTCTTCCACGTCTTGAAGTCGTTCACCTTTTGACTTTTTCCTGTGGCTTTTCTCATCATGACCAAGGCTCTTCTCATCCGAGAACTTGACACTCATTGACCGTTCAAGCTGATTTCTCGTCATTTTGCTCGATTTCGATGAAACCTCTTTCGAATCTCTTTCACTCTGATCTCGGCTACGATGTGACCGATGGTGATGATTTTTTTCATCTATTTATATTACATATTTATATTAAATATCATAGCTTTTAGTCAAATTACCCTATATTACCTGTTTCATTGTTCCTAGTTCTGCTGCTTTCATGACTCAAATGCTTAGAGCTCTCTCGGGCAGTTGTAGTTGTAGAGCTCTTTGAATAGTCGAACTCCTTGTTTCTTGAGTACCGGTGGAAAACACTGGCAGCCCAACCAATTTTCTCAATTAAAATCGCTATCTCATCGATACTTCTCCGGAGACTCTGCACTTCTTCTAACAAGTCAGATCTTAACAATCAAATAAAAATTCAAAATATAACACGAATTACACACTTATTATTAAATAAACATAATATATAAGTACTAGGAGATAATAAATTAATAGAACCTTTCAATAGACGATAAAGCTTGCAAATATTTCTCAAGTAAATCTTTCTCGACAGTGATTAAAGCCTTGGCCACCTTATGACAAAGAAAAATTATATTAGAACTTGGATTTTGACCTTTATCTTAATTTACACAAGTAATAATTTTATGTATAGGAATAGACCACCTTATGAAAGCCGTTCGACAAGTCCAGTAAATCTTTGAGAGCATTCACAACAGTCAGCATTACAATTTGCAACTCTTCACGAGCATTTTGAGTCTCAAATTTATTGTAGTATTCAGTGGCTTTGTCTAAAAAAAATAAACTATAAAACATTTTACCTAAAATATTTAAAATGTTCATAAAATAATTAGGCCAAATTTACCCAAGCAGAACCTTATTCTACCCTGAGCAACAAGACAAGCTTCAGAAATTGCAATCGATTCATCTGAAGATGAATCAAAACCATCCGATTTTGGGTTCCTTATAAAATCTTCACAATCAATTAATCTCATGGAGATCTTATTTATTTGATGGACTGGTATAAAAGCTTCTTTCGCAATTATTATAAGAATTTCGCCAAGTTTCTCCATTAGCAGATAGTCACTAGTCCTAGATTCTTGGTCCACTAGTTTAGCAAGTCTCACTTTGACAGTCGAAAGCTCCCTTAGGCACCTATCAATTTTGAATGAACATTTTTTTTAATTTTTAAGTAAGAATCTTTTAGCTGTTCATAATTTCAAATTAATTTCATTTCTTAAAATTGCTAGGTATATACCTGCGAGAAGAGCCAAGAATTTTGCTTAAACGACACTCAGCAGCTGGCATTTGACTTTGTTGTTGCGAAATTTCAATCTCTCTCTCGAGATCAATCATGGATTTGTGAGATTTTGATCTCTGGCCAGATGAAACTGAATCATTCTCAAATTCCATCAGATTTCTTCTGAGCTCAGCATAGTCCATTCGAGAGACCCCAGAACTTGAAATTGATGAATGAATTTTCAAAGTCTCTGCTATCATTTTGAGTTTATCCCTATAGGTAGAAAAGAGATAGAATTGAATTGAATTTAATAGAATTAAAGAATTTGAAAACTAATCGATCATACCAATACAAGTTTACAAGTATTCGAGTAGGCAAAAAAAGGAGTCATGTTAAAATAAGCAAGTAGTGTGTGATAAGTTGAAAAAATGTGGATATAAGCTATTGGATATTTGGAATTGGAATTGATAATATTTTACAAGTGAAAGAAAGATATTTACACTTTTTATGACATTTTTTACTTACTCTTTATAATCAGGTAGCTGTGGGTTCAAATCATCCAGGCTGGACCACCCAGTTTCTTTTGCATTTTTACCCGTTTTTTCATCCAAAAAGCTCGCCTCATCCAACATCTTCACTTTTGTTTCAACTCCCCTCGAACAACCAAACGAAATTTATGGATTTAGCAATCAATCCTTTTTATTTAGATTCAATCGAGTTCTCTAAAAAAGAATTCGATGTACGAGTTTTTTTAAATTTGTCCACTTGTACATAAATACGAAGATATTAGAAACCAAAATACCTTACTATGCCAACACTTTTTATTAATTTTTTATAAGCAAGCAAGATAAGTACATACAAGCAAAAGATTTTTTAAAAGATTTTGTTATATGTACAAAGTCAAATACAGATAAATACGACGCAGGTGTAATAGGTAAGACAAATGACCAATAATCTGATGAAGTTGAAATTGAAAAGAATTAAGATTTCAACTATTATAGGCAGACCCAAAAATTCATATAGGAGAATTAAATATAAAAAGGCTTTTTCGAATAAAAAAATTGTAAATTGTTCAAAGTAATGTTTTACATGAATATATAAAACCGAGCCTAGATTTCTACATAATCAATCAATAAGCATAATTAGGTTTCATTTTAGTTAGGTAAGGCACTAAACTAACTATACTGATGCTATACTGACTAGGTACTGTACGATATGTATATTATTAGTAAATATACCAGTACCCATACTTTACTTGCATACAATACAATTTAGGAATTAGATTTAACTAGAAATAGAAATAAGAATACAGATATATTTATTTTAGTCTTGTCTAAAAGGAAAATATTATGTAATAAAAATAAAATAAGTCTTTTAACTCTAGCTTACATATAGAAGTTATTTGTTTATGTATCTGTATGAATGCTAATGCTGGCTGAGGCTGAATTCTGATTCTGAATTCTAATCTAACTAATTCTGTTCTGAGCTGAGTCCGTCCGTCCTGAGTCCTGAGTCCTGGTCCTGACTGTCCTGAGTATGTACTATGCACTATGCACATGCACTGAGGATGAGTAGGGTAGGGTACTGAATTAAACAAATATAAAAATTATATTATATTCATGTTCGCTCTTCGCAGAGTATTTAACAGATTCAGGGTCAGATTCATATCTGATCCTGAACCCTGATCATTTCAATTTTCAAATATCAATTAGGTAAGTAGCAGTAGGTAAGTAAAAATAAAGATGTAAAGAAGAGGTCAAGGTCAAAATCTTGTTTTTCTGACCTCTTTCTTTCCCCCAAAGATCGCAAATCAAACTGAAGAATTGCGTTGTAAGAATCTCCCGAAACTATTCAACGCGTCAATACACACACTAATTTAAATCTCTTTAAATTATTTTTCAAGTTTTAAGTTTTTCAAGAATTCAAGTTTTTTATTTATCAATTCAATGTATTTTTTAATATTTATTAAAAAGTTAAGTTAATTGCGTCTTGTTTAATTACAATTACCTAACTATTTAGTAAGTATCATAATGTGTTTAATGTTTTATTTTGTGTGACGGCTGATTTTAACTAAAAAAACCGAAATAAATGCCGATGGCGAGTTTAGACCGAGTTCTAGAATTGAATTTTAAAAGTGAAGATGAAGGTAAACTTATTAAACTTTTGAATTAGTGTAAATTAAACCTTTAAAACTTAAAACATTCATTAGGTACATTACATTTACACAATCCTATTTCTAATCGAAACATAATAACAATAATCTATTAGTTAGGGGATAGGTTACGTCACGTACGTATAAAATGTAACGTCCATTTATAGATAGTTTATTATAGTGGCAAGAGGAGAGGAGTAGTATGGGAAATGGGATCTTTAAATTTAAATCTTGATTGACTTTAACTCTTTTATATTTATAACGGTTCAATCAAACAAATTTTGTTTGATTTGATATTTTAATATTAATAGAACAACTTCTTTCGGACCTCTATGACTGGTCCTTGTCCAGAGCATTCCATGAACTGAGACATAATGAAAAAATTGAAGGGAATGAGAGCCACTCGACCCCTCAGACTTGGAGGATGAAAGAGAGGGTATTTTAGTATTTTTCTACAATTTTTAAGATTTTTTGATTTTTAACTGGTATTTTTCTTTTTTTCGAAGATGAAAACTGTGAGTGTTGCACTGGTTATGTGCTTAAATATTGGAGTTGATCCACCTGGAATTGTCAAGACCCAACCATGTGCAAAGACTGAATGCTGGATTGGTAAAATCATGATCATGATTTTATTTTAAATTTGTGTATATTTTTATTTTCTTTACTAATTGTAGACCCATCCTCGTTAAGCCAACAAAAGGCTTTAGAAACAATTGGTGCTACTTTGCAAAAGCAATATGAAAGGTAAAATATCTTTTTTTAATTCTAAAAGTGTTATCTATATAATGTAATTATAATTTTATTTGTAAGGTTTATTTGTTTATATAATTTTTATTTGTAAGGTGGCAACCAAGAGCAAGGTATAAGCAAAGTTTGGATCCAACAGTTGAAGAAGTGAAGAAATTGTGTACATCATTGCGACGGAATGCGAAAGATGAACGAGTTTTGTTTCATTATAATGGTCATGGCGTACCACAACCAACTAATAATGGAGAGATTTGGGTATTTAATAGGAATTACACACAGTATATTCCCTTGAGCATTTACGATCTTCAAACTTGGATGGGTAAGTTTTTCTAAATACATTATATTAGCAACTTCTGTCATTGAAATTTATTTTAGGAAGTCCTTCAATATATGTATACGATTGTCCTAATGCGGGACTTATTGTCAAATCTTTCCATCAATTCTCAGGTTAGCAAATAAATAAATAAACCAAATAGATATCTAGTGTTTTTGATTGAATCATATCATTACGAGTAAAGAATAAAGAATGAATTATCTCCTTTCTTATTCTTATGAGTATATTCATATTTACATTTTTTATTCTCGTTATTTACTAAATTTGTAGAACAACATGAGAGAGAGTATGAAGAAATGCTTGCTAAATCTTCTGCATTAAGTAGTTGTCAACCACCAAATTTTGCTAATTGTATTCAACTAGCATCTTGTAGTGAAACACAAATACTACCAATGAATCCGAATTTACCTGCTGATTTGTTCACATCGTGTTTAACTACGCCAATAAAAATTGCCTTAAGATGGTTTGTTTTACAAAATAAGGACAAGTTGATACCTCATATTACAATTGATATGATTGATAAGTAAGTTTTATATTATAAGATACTGAAACCTTGAAAAAAATTAAATTAAAAAAATCTAATCTAATTTAAAGGGTTCCTGGCCAACTAAATGACAGAAGAACAATGTTGGGCGAGCTTAATTGGATTTTCACGGCTATTACCGATACAATAGCATGGAATACTTTACCAAGAAATATTTTTCAAAGGTAAAATTGAATTTATATCGAAGTTTGTAAAGTAAGAATATGAATTTAATATAATTTTTCCTTATAAAATAGGCTCTTTCGACAAGATTTACTTGTTGCAAGTTTATTTAGAAATTATCTTTTGGCTGTAAGTTAAAAATTCTATTAGATTATTAATATAGATTAGATCAATTTTTTAATATTTTTAATTTTATTTAGGAAAGGATAATGAGATCATATGATTGCACTCCAACATCTTCGCCCAAACTGCCTCCAACATCTCAAGTACTTAAATATATCATTAACAGCTTATATTATGCGATTTTTTTTATTAATATTTTATTCTAAAATAAACAGAGCAGTATGTGGTCAGCATGGGATTTTGCACTAGACTTATGCTTGGGACAACTGCCCACAGTTTTAGAAGAAATTGAAAAAGAAAAATTGAACACTGCCAATGGAAATGGAGGAAATAGCAATGGAAATAGTAATAATGGCAACAATAACAATCAAAATTCTGAAAATGTTATAACAAATCATATACCTTCACCATTTTTCGAAGAACAGTTGACAGCTTTTGAAGTTTGGCTTTCTCTTGGAAGTGAAAGTCGCTCACCCCCAGAACAACTTCCAATTGTTTTACAAGTTTTATTAAGTCAAGTTCACCGTGTTAGAGCATTAGAACTTTTAGGAAGGTAAGTATATAATGTAAACAATATGTGTCTACGAACAATTTATATTGTAATCTATTTTTTATAAAAAGGTTTTTGGACTTGGGCTGGTGGGCAGTTAATTTAGCATTATCAGTTGGAATTTTTCCTTACGTTCTTAAACTTTTACAATCGTCAGCTAGAGAATTGAGACCGCTTCTTGTATTTATTTGGGCAAAGATTTTAGCTGTTGATCATAGCTGCCAAACTGATTTAGTTCGCGATGGAAGTCATAAATATTTTATCTCAATGATTGGTGATTCATCTTTACCATATGAACACAGAACAATGGCTGTTTTTGTCTTGACAAATATTGTAAGGAATTATAGACCTGGTCAGCAAGCAGCACTTCAAGCAAATTCAATGTAAATATGATATTTTGACCAATATTGATAAAAAAAAATAACTGACATTGTGATATTTTTTGTGAAGATCAACTTGTCTTGAAGCTTTGGACGAAAATGATCCCGAACTTCGTCGCTGGGTCTGCATTTGCTTAGGATTAACTTGGGCAGATTTTTCTGCTGCTCGTTGGTGTGGTGTAAGGTAAATAAACTAAAGTAAAGTATATTTTCTATTTGCACTATTAATAGGTAATTATTTATATAATTTGGTCATATTTTACTAATCTTGCATTTTTTAGAGATTCAGCTCATGAAAAAATTTACAGTTTATTAGAAGATCCAAATCCTGAAGTTCGAGCAGCTGGTAAGCAACATTGAATTTCATAATAATAATAGATAATTATATTATTCTTTAATTTAATTTACTTAATAGCTGTTTACGCACTTGGGACATTTATAAATTCAACTACTGAACGAACTGATCACGCGAATGGTAAAATAGATAAAAAAATAAAATGAAACTCTTCAGCTAATTATGCGTCATTAAGCCTTAAGCTCATTTTGACCTTTTATAATACTTTCAGCTATTGATCATTCAGTGGCGATGACAATCGTTACAAAATTATGTGGTGAAGAAGCTTCTCCATTAGTTAGACAAGAAATCGTTGTCGCTTTGCACAATTTCATGCTCGTATTTGAAAATAATTTCATTACAATCGAGCAGCAACATTTGGCAGCATATGATTTGCAAGCTTCTTTGGTTTCTTCGCCTGCTGGTGGTGGGGGTGGCATGAGGAGAATATCAAGTCAAACAAGAATGAAAATATTAAATACAATAAGTCCATCAAATACGGTCACTGGGGCTGATACACGACATCTGACACAATCTGTCCGTCGTGTTGCTTCAAGTAATTCTTTAGCTAGTCTTTTTACTCATGGACCTATTCAGCCTATATCATCTTTATCTGTTGGTGGAATATACGGAAAAGTTTATACACCGATGTCTTTATATGTATGAACTATTTACTATTTTTAATTCTATTCTATCATATTACTATAAATATAATTTTATATATTATTGAATTATAGGAGAGAGATCCATTTCCAGGTGTAGCTTTATTAGCAAGAAATGTAAGTGGTTATCACTTTTGTTTAAATTAAAAATGGAATTAAACTTATAAGCACCCTACTTGCTCTTACTAATTAAATTATAATTTAGGTAATGGAACATTTAAGAATTAAAGCTAGAGAGCAAATGAATCAAGGCCGAGCTGGGTCCAGTTTAAGTACAGGGTCAAATTCAGGAGGAGGAAGTGAACATCAAGATCCCAATTTAAGTTCAGATTCATTAAAAATCACTAAAGATATTGTCCCATTAATTGGTACTAAATATGTTGAGTGGTGCTGGGAAAGCGGGTTTAATAGACCAGGTATACCAGGTTCAGGAAATGGTTTAGGTTTAGGGTTTAATATTGGAGCAAATACTTGTACAATTGATCCACAAGATCCAGTCCATCATATTCGAGAATATAGATATACAAGAAATGCAAATATTAGAAGAGATTGTTTCAAAAGAACTATTTCATTTCCTGGTAAAATTGAGGAACAGATTTTTAACTCAAGAGCACTCCATTCATCATCTTCGTCATCTTCTCATGGGGGTTCACCTTCAACTGCCACTTCATCTCCATCGTTTATTTTTTCTACGGTTTCTTCACCCTCTATAGTGAAATTACATGAATATGAGAAATTTATTGTTGCTAGCGAAGGATCTTCATTTACCATCTATGATTATCGTAATAAATACCTAACCTATTATTAAATCTATCTCAAAATAAATATAAAATACATGAAATTTTTACTTATTTTTAGACGAATCTCCAAAAGTTGCCATCAAATCAGAAAACAGTTTTGATTCACGAATAACTTCAGTCGAATGGATGAATTCTCATGATGAAAGTTTAGTTTTGATAGGTGCAGATGATGGTTCTATAAGAATTTGGTCTCCTGAATATGAGAAAGGAAAAGCAAAGTATATACCTATTTCTATTGAACTTTTTTTTTTATTGAATGTCAAAATATATTTTTAATTTCTTTGAATTTTATTAGATTAATAACCTCTTGGAATGCATTAGCTGATTTAGGGCAAATAAATAAGTCTTCAAAATCTTATGGGCTTATTACTAAATGGGACAATGAAAGGGAAAGTATTTTAGCCAGCGGTTAGTGAAATATTATATTTTCAATTTAGTCTTATGATTATTGTACAAAAGACTAAAGAATAACTTAACCATACACATTAATTGTACCTTTTTTACTAATATTAATGATTTAAATTGTCTTTTTTTGTCAATTTTTAGGTGATTCAAAATTAGTAAGAGTCTGGGATGTTAAAACAGAACTTAAAAAAGGTGATTGGCCAACTGGTTCAGAATCATCAGTTAGCGCTTTGGATATTCATAGATGTGGTAATAACCTGAACTTATCTTTTAAATAATATACATTTTATGCTAATTTAAAAAAAAATCTTGTATAGAACCATGGCTAGCTGTTTTAGGTCTAGAAGAAGGTGCTGTCCGATTAATCGATTTCCGTCTACCACCGACAGGTATTATTTTATTTTATTCAATTTAGTTATTTAATTGACTTTGTATTATTCTTTACAGAATGTAATGTTATAACATGGAGGGAATTTGGGAACTCTTGGATCGTTGGATGCATATTAAGATATGATAGGTGAGAATTAAAAGTTTTAATTTAAAGATCCACATAAAGCTTCCAAATATTGATTTTAATTTTTTCTTTAATAGAACTATCGCAGCAGGTAATTTATATTATTACATTATGTTAGGTACCTACATATTTAGATAGGTAGGTATATATTATTGCATTAGGTACCTAGATTAATATTAATATGTATCAATTTGATTTTTTTCACAGGAAGCTCAGCAGGAAAAGTTCGATTTTTTGACCTTAGATCTCGAAATCCTACCAAAACAGTCGAAACTTCTGATATTACAGCATTACACATTCATCCTAATCTTCCGTACTTTGCTGTGTATGTTTGTTAAACTTGAATCTCAATTTATACACAAATTAAATATGAAATAATTTTTTTTATTTTTAGAGGATCTTTAAATCACTCTGTCAATATATATGGTATACTTGGGCAAAATTCATTTTTATCAAATTCAATAAGAGAAGGTCTATTTATTTCTGGAAGGTAATTTTACATTATATTATAGTTTTTCTATTATGTATTTCTAAAATTTAAATTGAATGATATTTTTGTGTTTCTAGAATGGGTACTGTGTCTTCATTACACTTCCATCCTTATAAACCGATTCTATCGATTGCAGATTCGTATTCTGTTAATGTTTACAAAACGAGATCTTCGCATGCCTGATATAAAAAATCTTTAAAAAATTTTTAGAAATTTTTCGAATTATCCTTCGGCCATTAATAGTGAAATACTAGGTAGGTCACTAACTAACTTTCGTATCTATATAAAATGACTACCTATATAGCAATGGCATATTATGGTAATTATATTTTTATTAACTATTTTTAAGACTAACTATCTATACTTTATACGTATACTAATATTATTGCGATAGCATAGGTAGCATAATATGAAAATTAATTAATTCACTTTTTGCCATAATTGTGATTCTTGTTCTTGTTAACTGATTTTGTAGATATAATTGTAGAATGATATGTAGATAGATAAATTTAATCTCTTATTTTATTTTATTAGTAATTTTAGACATTTTATTCATAAATATGTCAACTATTTTCATGTTAATTAATTATTATGTATGTGTTTTTGTTCATTTTCAGTGCTGAAATTTATGTTTAATTTTTTGACAATATTTTTTTTTTGCAAAAATTACCTTATATTTTGTTTTATCTATCAAATATAAATTGATTAAAAAATTGATTTAATTGTAAATCATGTGAATTTGAAATTTTTAATTGTCCAGAGGTTGAACAGTGATATTCCACTAGTTTTAGATTAGTTATTTATAACTAGGTATTTAATGTGTATGTGTGCAATTGGATAATATTTGTTCGGTAAACATATACCAGGACTCCTGGCCTAGGATTAACTTTATATTAAAAAAAGAATTCAATTGTACAGTACCCTACCATAGGTACGGTTGTACCCTACATTATTGAATTATACCTTATTTAAACCACAAAAAAAGGCTTATAAATTTTTAATAACTAATAAGCATAAAAGAGTACCTACCTGCACTACTCCTTACTACCTGCCTACCTATAAGTATATTATACTTTATCTATATTTTGTATTATTGAAATTTTGAGCAAATTATATGTAGTACTTACCTACCTATTTTTAAATAGGCCTAAACACTAAACTTGTCCTAATGATTTAAATGAAATAGTTAAATTAGATTTATTAAGTACTTTATATTATAGTTTATAGTATAGGTATTCGTAGTAATAGGTAGCCAGGCAAGCATCTACTATTGAATTGAGCAAATAACCAATATAATTATGTATTTGGAAATCTTATTAGATACTTGCTAATTTTGGATTTTGTAATATTTAATTATAATTATTCGCGGTTACAATTTACGATTTTTGTGTAAGTAGTGTATTATCATAATCAATATTTGATGGTTGATGATTATTTAGAAAAAATTAGGAAATTTATTGGATACCTTATCTAGGTAAGATATGTGTAGGATAAATATGCCACAATAAAATTCTCGAAATAATTCAAGATATCTACCTAGATTAAAATTTTCATTCCATACGAGTATTATTAATAGGTTAATATTATACCTAGTTATTGGTATTAAATTGCTTTCTATCTTGAAAAATTTAAAGACTAGGTATATACTGAATCTATTATTTTTTTATCATTTGATCAGTTTCAACTCAACACTTACCTACATATTATAATATTATGCAGTTTAATTTCAATATATGCTCGCATTGTATCTATTTGTATATCTTACAATTAGACAAAATCATTTTAAGATTTTTAAGTTCTGCTACATTAATTCATTGTATTGTAATTGTATTATATTATAGGGTACATGTATATTTACCTAGAAACTATTGCAGTCAGATCAGATCAGAGCTGATCAGAGCATAGAGGTTTTAAAGTAAAATTGATATACTTTTACATATATCTAGACCTATATATACAGTACAGATACAGTATTTCTCTGTACGTCTGTACCTACTAATATTACAGATTAACTAGAGTATTATGTAGATTATAATATTTACAATATAAAATATGTGCTCAAGTATCTATTTCTCATTTATTGATGCCTGATACTTGTACTTGAAACTTGATACCATTACAATTGCCGATACAAGTAATCATTCAACTACTGATTTGTATATTGTCGTCTATGTTTGTATAGTATTCGTGTATTTGCCCCAAATTTTTCTCAAAAAATTTCTAAAATAAAGTATCTAATGTATCTATCGAGTAAATTAGAGCATAATCGAGAGTCTTGTCTTTGTCTTGAGGATAAAATGTATGTTGTACCTACATATTAAGTGTTAATAAGTTCGAAATTCTAATAGGGTTTGAGTTCGGACGGACAATCTTATTTTTGGACAAAGCCATAAAAAAGAAAGGGAAACTTTTAAATGTCATGTTCAAACGATACTCTTCACGATTTTCAAACTTTTTCCTTTTTTTCTATCTCGCATCTACACACAAGTAGGTATACAGCATACAGTTACAGTACAATACAAGTACATACATAAGCTACCTATGTTACACTCTCGACCATTTTCATTTACCTATCTATAATTTACAAATAACATTATGTATGTGATACGAGTATATATATATATATTCAGCATCAGAATATGAAATACAGTAGAAAGGTCTTAATTTGCAAAAATACACATATTGTATTGTATGCTCATTTTGAATAAAGAATAATAAATATTATGTACATACAGTATACTAGAATACCTATATTGTACATTTTGCATTTTGGTAGAGAATTAAATGGACAATTCAAAAGTTTAAGCAGATTTTGAAATTACTACAATATACTTACTTTTTAGGAGTAGGGTACTATATATTAAGTATGGCATATTAAATTACATTCATGGTAAATGGGAAAGAAAGGTATCTTTTTTGTTTTAACTATTATTTAGCTATGCATATTCTCTATGAATAATAAAATAATACTAAACTGTAATAATAATAGACAATAGAGAGTAATTGAGATTTTCTATAAAAGTATTATTAACTTTTATTTATTGTTACTATTTTAGTGCTAGTTCTACTGGCTGGGTTATTACTTCTTGTATTATGTTCTACTAGTACTTGTATATGTACTTACGAACGAATCCCTTTTAAAAATTTATTGTTTTATGGAAAAGTCTTTCTTTTCTTATTCTTAGAAAAACCATCAAATGAGTCTACTTAAGTATAGGTATACACTATCTATACTATTCTTACTAGGATTAAAGTATCTACTTATAAAAGTATTAAATATTTCAATACATGCATGTTTAAATATCTGTACATGTAGGGTAAAATATTTTAGAACTTTGTTTGTATCTGTGATGTCTGTGTATGTATAATGGAATAATGGAGTATCGTATGGAAGTAGTAAGATAAGGCGGTTAAAAGGCATCATTTCATTATAAAGGCTCGTTTAACTCTTAAAAGACCACAAAACTTGTCTTGCTTCTATTTCTTCTGGTCATTTAGATTTAGTTTAGAGTTTATTTTAATAGTTCAGTCAAACAACGGTACTCTCGCTGACAATCGACTTTGACTGGACTCGAATTTAAAGTTAAAATGCCCCAGATAATTATTTATGGATGCGGAACTATATTTGCTATACATATAGTATATAGTATATATAATTGTTAGTATATTACTGATACTGATGACTTTTCTGGATCCAGGTCATTCAAGTAGATAATCCCTTTCGAACTCTTAAATTGCCCTTCTTTCTTTAGATTAAAAGTGTTACATATTTACTTTTCACCAAATAAAAAAATAAAATTATTTTATTTAAATCCTCTTTAGGTCTCATTATATTTCCTCAAAAATCAAATCCGAAATTCAAATGAACTTAAAATATTTATCGATCTTACTCAAGGCCTATCAATATTAATGCACTTACTCAAGGCCTATCTTATACAGATATTTTACTTGCAAATAATTTTGAATTTAAAAAAAAATCTAGATAAAATGACCTAAACCAAGAGGAGAGTAACTATTAGTTAAGTACAAAATTGAGGATACTTTTCTAACTATACAACCGACTATATCGTTTGTTTAGTAAATTGGTATAAAAATTTATAATTTATAAAAAAAATTATAAAAAATATAGTTCTTTATAAAAAAAATTAAAGTTTTAAATGCCTTAAATGCATTTAATGTTTAAAAATCTTAAAAATTAGGATTTTATATGTACGGCTGCCTGATGCCTGTAAGAATAAAATGTAAGGCTTGAAGCTTCAAATCCAAATAAGCTTAAATAAATGCATGCAAGTACATACAAGTATCCTATCAACTTAAAGTTAATTCAAGACATTTTATTATCTTATTTATGAATCCTAATTCATGTCTTTATTTTTGCAATCATCTCAAAATAATTTTGCTTCATCGTTAAAGTTAAACCACAAAAAACAGCTAGGTATGTTATTCTATTTTGTACTAGATATAGGTTGTAAAGGAGAATGTAAAATTTTTCTCAAATCACGATAATGTGTAACGTGTTATTTCTCATAATTTTCTTTGATAATTCCCATCAGAAGAATAAAATTGGGTATGACATGACAGATATGCATTTAGACCTGTTCGACATCCGCTCTCGTTCGTTCCTTATAACAACTTTTTTCTCAAATAATTCTCAAAACTGAATAGAATAACCTCTATCTAAAAAGAATACACAAAATTTTCCAGCCACCCATTTTACAGATATGAGGAAAAAAAAACTGTAGTTCCTGGGTGTATTTAGTAAACTACAGTTAAATCTCTATTTTGTATGCACTATTAGTCAGTTAGTGGGCTACATTACACGGTTTACACTAAAAATAAATGAACCACGAGTTTAACTACCTACTTATGTTTAGTTTAAACAAGATAGGGATAGGGATGGTCGTTTTAATCATATTTTAAATTTTTTCAAGCTCACCGAAATTAAGATTTGAAATAAATTAAGAACCCGTTCTACATTTTTTTTGCAGAAAAAACAAGTAGAAAATTTCGCCCAAATGTGGACTCTCTATGTAATTTAGTAATTGCATTCTAAATTCTATACAATATTGTTAAAGTATAAGTTTGAAATTTCGAATTTGTAAAAAATTTTAAAATCTTTTTTCTTAATTCCAAACTCGAATCTAAATCAGTCTTGTTTAATAACTTTGACGAGGCGTAACGATCTTTTTTTTTCAAAAATACTCAACTCTAATCGTAAGGTTAAGATTATACAATGAATGGATTTATGGTAGCTGATACCATAATTATGACTAATGTACTAGTAAGTATGAATAAAAAATTAAGGATATTTGCTCTATTTAAGCTAATTTTTCTGAATCTGAATGTCATGGCCAAGATCTTGATACCTTTTATGCATATCTACGAGTACAATTACAATATAAATTTTTACAAAAAAAAATGATTTAAATCTTTTATGAGCAATTCGAAGAAATAAAATTTCTATTTTGCATCTTTTCAACCATCAGATTATATAGATATTTGCATACCTATTTAAGTATATGAAGCTAAAAAAAAATTTCTCTTATGATCTGTAAAATAAAGTTAAAAACCTCTAATCCTAATAAAGTCTTACGACAGTTATAATAAGAACTTTATAAAACAGAGGATTTTTAGGGAAATTCTCAAGAGAGAAATAAGATCTCAGAAAAGATAACTTTATCTGTAAAGTTCAACTTCACACTTGCATACTGCATTTTATTCTTATCATTTAAGATCTGAATTTATTTCTTTTTGCATATAATCATAACCAGCAACACCTTGTTCAGCTTATCCTTTGAAATTTAGAAAAAATATCTATATTATACCTACCTACTACCTACATCAAGTCTAGCCTACTTACAACTGGTAATCATATAATCATAAGTACATATACACAGTAACACGGTACTATTACTGGTCTACTATATCAATACAAGTAGAGATTATAATCCGTTTAAGTATGTGTATGGGATTTGGGCGAGGGTTTATTTAAATCTGGATAATTATAATTACCATTAGCCTTAGCTTACAATTAATTAGAAGGATATTAGTGTTGAAGCGTTAAAATCTAATGTTCTTTTTAATTCAACAGTGTTGGCCTAATGTAAAATGATTTACATTTTATACACATTTTTTAAGATTTATCGATCTCTAGTTCGAGTACCTAATCTTAAGTCTTTTGGTAAAGTTTGGTTATAAAGTTTTCAAACAAAATATGAAAATTTTTAAGTTTACTTTTTATATAGGCACAGGTACCTTTTTGCCAATTTTGTTTTGAAATCTTATAATATTAGTAAGTAAGTTCTTGATTGAAATTTTGATTAATTTAAAAAAAAATAAAATTATAAAGTAGTAAGTAAATAGTAGGATGTAAAAAATATGTAAATACTATCAGTATGCTTTGTTAGGCTACCTACAGATATACCTATTATGTATTAACAACACTGCTAACTCTGCTAGAATTAGAATTAGCAGTAATCTGTATATATTAAGATAATTTTCATATTTTGATATGCAAGTACTAGGTTACTATACAAATGTTCTTATGTTGTTGGTATCTCTAATGGTAAGTAGAAGGGTATTAAACTTAAATTTCTTCAACAATATATTTATACCTACTTAAGATACAAAGGAATAAGGATAAGCTTTAAGCTAATGTAGGTACCTACTAGTTAAATGAAAAGGGTTGAGTTTAAGATCGGGGTAACCAAGTTAAGTTAAATACAGATACTCGTAGTACCATTCTTTATAGTATTACAAGTAGGTACCATTACCTAAGTATACATTAAAAGTAGGTAATAGATTGGAAAAAAAGAGAAGGGTTGAAGAATTGACTTGAAGGGAGTTTGAGTTTGAGGACCAAAAGATTAAAATAAAAATGAGAGAGTTCTCAAAATTTTGGCTTCAGAGCGAGCAGTTGGACTGAAGGAGAACCTTCTTCAAGACCAAGACTACTAATCTCAAAAAAATTCATTCTTTTCCTCTTCTGCCTGCTGAAGTTTATTTGGCTCCAATTCATCTGCATCTGCTGAGATCATCAAATCACCAACAGTTTTTGTCTTTTTATCTTTCACTGACAACTGTCAACAGTCTCAATCAAGTCAATTCTTCGCAATTAGACAGAAAAAAGAACAAGAACAAAGCAAAAAGTCAATAACCAATAAGATTTCTGCATTTAAATTTTTTTTCTTATAAATTTCCTATCATTAAATCAATCAGTCTAAAAAGGAGAAGAAAAAACGAAACAACTCTCAAAACCTCGATGAAATAATAGATTTTTTTTTCCTTTTCTAAATCTTCAGATCTGATCTCAAGAGAATAAGGCGATAGCCAATTCTATTTACCAACAAAATAATCCAACCAAAACCAAACATTCTCCTTTAGCTCCACAGATATATGGTACAAAAAAAAACAGATTAAGAATTAAAGCATATCACGTACGTACTACTATACTAGTTATTCAATTCTTGTTGTCTGTTGTCGAACCTTCGATTTTTGAATTCTAATAACCTTCCCATTCAAGCAATATAGTATAGTAATAGTAAATGTAACAAGAATTGCACTCTGATTTCGAAATTGATTTTCTTATTTAAAATTTAAAGGCTAAATAGACAGATCTACTTACTAACTTACTATACCTACTACATATACTAGTAAGAGTATAGGTATACGTAGGAAGTGTGTGTGAAAGTGAAATTGAACTGAACCTGTTATTCTTACATATTATTTAAATTACTTTTATATTACACACATTGCCTTACAACACAGCCAACTGCTGTAGTTGCATTTCCCATCTAATCTAAGAAAAAATTTCCAGAACCAAAATTTGTTTTTTTGCATCTGAGACGACTTGAGGCATAAAAGATATAAAAAATAAAAACAAGTCCAAGATACTCTAGTCTAAACTAAAGGTAAGCTTTAAATCTTGATTTTGATCAGACCCTTAGCCTTAGACCTTTTACATTCCAGTAGAGTCTTTGACCGCAATCCTTTCAGATCATCTCAGTCCACGTTTTGCACTTTTTCCCCCAAAATTTTTACGAATTTTTTTGTTTATATTAAGGATAAACCGAAGTAGGGTAGAATGATTCGTCTTACCCTACCCCTTATACTGGGGGCGATTGTTCTTGTGACAAGTCAAGATTATGATTTATTGAAGCCAAATTCACAGGTAAGACACATTTATTAATCATGGGTCTTAGCTTACATAACTAGTTTAAATTACAAATTATTAATATTAATTAGCAAATTGAGAAACTGTGCAAGGATCGTGCTGAAAACGAGTACTTTAGACTGACTACCGAAGGGGGTAAGATTTCAAATTCCTAAATTATAATAATTTCTTTAAAATGCACTCGTAATGCACTTTTAAATGAAAATAAAAATGGTATACGAAATGTGAATAATACTCTAAAACCACTATACTTCCTAATTTAGGAAGGTCCGGTAATTGTTTGATTCAAATTCACCTTTAAAACCCACCCCTTGAAACCTCTTCAGAGCCATTGTTAGGTCTAATCCTTTTCTCCGATTTTCTCCATTTCTGTCTAGATTGTCGAGATGTGGTTCGATGTGACAGAGCTGGATTGACTGGCTCCATTCGACTGGCCGGTGTCAAGTGTCCCAATGGTCTCGCATTCGACATCTTCAAACAGACTTGTGACTGGAAAGGACGAGTAAATAACTGCGATAAATTAGAAAGTATGTACTTATATAATCCAGTCAATTACAGAATATTTTGAGTTCTAATTTTTTTTTTAAATAATTTTTCATTTGATAGAACCAAGAAAGATTTTGCCAAATTTGGTGACAGATGAACCTGTGTGCCCAGATGGGTTAGCTACTAATAATTTAATTCCAAAAAATATCTTAATTGTATGCATTTTAGCAAATTGCAATGTGGAAATGGTGAATGTATTGAAAAATCCCTTTTCTGTGATGATAAACCAGATTGTGGAGGTGATTTTTAAAGAAATATTACTAGTTTAAATGCATATTTTAATCACATTTTATTTCCAGATGGATCCGACGAAAATGCTTGCAGTAAATAATTTTCTTATCTCTAATTCCTTTTGCTCCAGTTCACCACTTTTTCCCTTTATACATACTGTTGACTGGTACTATTCATAAAATATCTCATTCAAGATTTGAGGCTCTTTTTTCGATTACAATTCTCAATTCTCAATTCTCATATCCTCTCCTATTATGTCACAAACCTTCAAATTTCCGCATGAGAAATTGTCACCGAAAATTCACCAAAATACAAACACACAAAGTGACATTCTGAGTCTGTATATTTTCCCTCATTCTTTCCCCCTGCCTAATCCAATGTGACATAATATTTTGTATACTTATTGCTATTTAAGCACTTTTTTCTCATTTTTTTGTGTCTCGTATCTAGCTGTAGAAACAGATCCTAATAGAGCTCCTGAGTGTGACCCCACGCAGTGTGTTTTACCTGATTGTTTTTGCAGTGCTGATGGGACTAGGTATGGGCATTTATTATCATATCATAAATAAATATTTCAATCATTACTAAATTAAAATTTTAATAGAATTCCTGGAGCTCTGGAACCAAACACAGTAAGTACCAATACTCATCCTCAGTACCAGTACCAAGTACCAATACCAATAGAATAGGATACAAAAAAAAAATTGGGGAAAATTGAGATCGAATCGAAATGTTTTCAAATCAATAATCAAATTGATTGAAATTGAGTGATACAATAGTTAAATGGGGTAATTCACTTCATTTTATGATTATTTTTATAGGTTCCACAAATGATTACAATCACTTTTAATGGGGCTATTAATGTGGATAATGTGGACCTGTACCAGGACATTTTCAATGGGAATCGTCAAAACCCTAATGGATGTCAAATTAAGGGAACTTTTTTCACCTCACACAAATATACAAATTACTCGGCTGTTCAGGTACTACATTTTCTATCCCAAAATTTTAAAAATTCGATAAACTTAACTACCTAATATACGACATACTGTTCATGCTATACCTAAAACTATATCCAAGTTTTTGTCAAAATTTTCAAAATTTAATATTTTAAAGGAATTGCACAGACAAGGTCATGAAATTGGAAGTTTTTCAATCACAAATAAGGATGATGCAAGCTATTGGACTGATGGAACGTAAGTTTCGTTTTGCATACTCTGTATTTAGGAATAGTATTTTAAAATCAATTTTTTGCATAGATATGACTCTTGGTTGAGTGAGATGGCTGGAAACAGATTGATCATTGAGAGGTATAAATCTTTATATGAACTAATCATATCATTTATCATAAACTCTTTAGGTATAATATAATTGTAAACTTTTAAATTTTTTCAAAGATTTGCAAATGTAACAGACGGTAGTGTGATTGGAATTCGAGCTCCTTATTTACGAGTTGGTGGGAATAAACAATTCGAGATGATGGCAGACCAAGTAATAAGATAATAAGAAATTCAAAAATTAGCATAAAATAGTTAAAAGAAATAGAAAGTTATTTATTTGTTTTGTTTGCCTAACAAATAAGTTAAATAGATCACTTCACTTACTTACAACTCAACTTACGAGATAATTTACCTTTTGTTATACTTTTTTTTCATCTATAGTTCTTTGTATATGATTCCTCTATTACTGCACCACTTGGACGTAAGACTGTATAAATTACCTACATTTATATTTTTACTAACTCATAATATCTATCTATAATTCAGGTGTTCCAATTTGGCCCTATACTTTATACTTTCGTATGCCACATAAATGTCACGGAAATGCTCAAAATTGCCCTTCAAGATCTCATCCAGGTATTTTAAATACCTAAAATTAATTTTGAAAAAATATAAACACTTTTTTTAACAGTTTGGGAACTCGTAATGAATGAATTGGACAGAAGAGATGATCCAACTTTTGACGAGAACTTGCCAGGTTTGACAAAAAAACTATAAAAAATCTCATACTTAACAATGTATTTCATTTTATAGGTTGTCATATGGTTTCATCCTGCTCTAATATTGCTACAGGTAAATTAAATGACATTTATTTTATCAAGTATCTATGTTTTAAACTAATCTTATGATTTTATTGTGATTATCAGGAGAGCAATTTGGACGGTGAGTTAGAAATTCTATATACCTAATGTATTTTGGAAACTTGAAATGATTTCTATTCTAATACACACATTGACTATTGATAGTGTAATGCAATGTAATGTAATAAAATCCCCCTTTTTTCTCCACTTTGCTGTTTTTGATTTGATTCTCTGGTGATGTGATGTGATGTTTGATTTTTATTTTATTTTATTTCATTTCATTTTATTTTTTGCCTTCCAGGCTCCTTCGACACAATTTCAACCGACATTTCCTCACAAATCGAGCACCCCTCGGCTTTCATTTTCATGCTTCTTGGCTCAAATCAAAGAGAGAATTTAAGGAAGAACTCGGCAAATTTATTGACGAAATGTTGGCGAGAAATGATGTTTATTTTGTCACTGGCCTACAGGTATAATCCAATCATAATTGTATTAATCAAAGAATAAAATGAATACATGCAGTTCTCTCTATTTATTTCATTAGGTTATACAATGGATGCAAAATCCAACTGAATTGACTGCTCTTCGAGATTTCCAGGTTTGCTTTATTTTATATTACCTACTTATTTTATCAGATATCCCCCAAAAAGTAGATTTTAGTCCACATTTTTGGATTTTGGTCCACAATAAAAATGCTATAAATCTTGAATTTTTTTGATAGGAATGGAAAGAAAAATGCGATGTTAAAGGGGTAAGTATCTATCTTACATTATATGTATTAGAAAAAAAGTTTAGAAAAAAACCAAAAATTATTTTCTTCCCAATAGTTCCCATATTGTTCACTTCCAAACACTTGTCCACTCACAACTCGGGAATTACCTGGAGAAACTCTTCGACTATTTACATGCATGGAATGTCCAAGGTATGTAAAATAACCTTAAAAAAGTCTCAATTTTTAAATAAAACGTCAACTTTCAGAGCATATCCATGGATCAACGATCCAAGTGGTGATGGATCATCATTCAAATAAAAAGTTGGACAAAATGTCAAAAAATTTGAGGCAAAGAGCGTACGCAGCAAGAGTACTTACTTTATTAAATAATAATTAATGATTTTTTGTTTTTTAAATTACATACACAAATGATTGCACTATTATCATATTTTTAATCAAAATATATTTTATTATTGTATTGCACGAAAAAGTTTTTTTTACCTACCTACTACATATTTTATGTTATTATTTTATATCTACATTTGTATCTTACATATATTAATAAATATTTTAAAACTGATCAGATTCTTATACGAGGGTAGTAGGTACCTACCAAGAAAGGTAATGTATATAATACACTAGATTCGATTAGGCCCTAAAATTTGAGGTTGTCTTTGACTATATTGGGTTTTGTTATATGCCAATTCTATTTAAGTATTTTGGTACAATAAAATGAAATTAGAATAAGTAAGAAATAGATTAGAATTTTGATGTCACTTACAGATACCCCGAGTTCATCTCAAGTTCCTATTTTGAATCGAATCTACTCAAAATCTCAAAATAAAACAGACTCGTCTACATACACAATAGTAAATAACCTTATTCTTGTACAACAGAGATATCTATAAAATATTGGAAAAAAAGTTCGATCTAAAATATTATAGTATCTAACTATTGAACGTATAAAATTGATTTTCCAAAATCTTTTTAGATAGAAATTTCTCTAAAAAATCAAAAAATTACATTCATATTCTAGCCTAAGGTTCGATTTGTTATAATTTTTTAATTGCTTTTGCTTTGAAAATAATTTAAATGTAATAAAAGTGCACTTTAGGACTTGGGTATAAAATCTTTGAAAATATAATTTATTACTGAATTATATTTTCTCAAGAATTTGTCTCTCTCTCTCTACCTATTTTGTCACTTAACATACAAAATATAGTAGATAGAGTTGATGACTATTTTTGGTTTTTTAAATTCTCTGGGTATTTGTATGATATTTTTTCCAATCGTAATACTTGAGAAAGTGATATCCATTGAGATCAAATAAAATAAAATCAAAGTTTAAATGCTCAAATTGGTTTACATTTCAAGTTCAATCGGATTTTACTCTAAATGTAGGTCGTTTGAAGGGTCGCATAATCTCAAATAATACCTATGACTTTTTTTCTTACCAAGTGTCTTGGCCATTTACTCACACCAATATACAGATAGTTACATATATGGGTACTATACTTGTAGAATAATCTTTTTGGTTTTTTAAGGAAATAACCTTTGATAAGGGCCTGAATAAAAACTCATGATCACTTATTGGATTCCATTTGAATTTCTTTTTTTTTCAAGCAAAAAAAACCTACCACAGAATACTCGAAGTAAGTGACATTTGTAAATTCGAATCGATAAAATCTTGTCTAATACCCAAAAGATGCGAAACCTTATCACTAGAGTCTTATAAAGCGAAATACATACCTACTACGCGTATATGTACCTATGTAGAATAAAAGTTCTAGTTTAAGATTTAAAGGTTTAAGGGTATAAAAGTTCTTACAAAATTCCAAATCGAAAACTTTCCAGGTTCCAAAACAGTCAAACTAGTACCTACAATGTAGGTCCTACACAGATAACTACTACTTAGTGACTTAGGTATATTATGGAGAGTATATTGGGAAATAAAAGGTTCTACAGATTAAATGAGTTTAGCATGTATTCGAAAATTTCAAATTACAAAAGTAGATACAATTTTAACTTTGGGTAAAATCTTATTTTTATCTTTTATTTTCTCATTATATATCGTATAGGTTCTACACAAGTCTGAGATTCTCAAATTGATTAATAAAGTTATCTTAATTTCCTAATAGGCATTTAGAAAAAAAAAAGATTTCAATAACTATACAGTGCCTATATATACTGTAATACTACTGATCTTGTATAAAAATCTTGTATGTAAAGTCCCATATAATGTATGATAGATAATAAAGGATTTTATTTCAGATTAAAAGTTGCTTTTCTGTGTAAAAAGTTTCGAATGAATTATGAAGCGGAATGGCCTTAAATCTTAAAAATATTTGCGTGTCGTTCCCCTCTAATCTGCGGTTAAAATCTTCATAATTCAGCGTTAAGAGTTTTAAAAAGAGATATGGGACTTGTGCTAATAACTATACTGATGATGACTTTTAGTAACTATTGTAATACTGATTGTAATAGTACAAGTGAAATAATAATATGATCATAAGTAATGAAGTCTTTCTTCTTTGAGAATTCTTCTTTGAGTTTGTAATAATAACCAGCACAAAATACCAGCAGTAGATTAGACCATAAGAAACTATAAGAAACTAATTTTTACGCTTGAAAACGCAATCCTAATGTAGAGATCTTTTTTCTTACTTTTTTTTGAAGTTGAAACTTATTAAACTCTCCCCTTAAATATTCTCTCTAGTCTGGGATACTTAAAGTATCTCTACTACTACCTCTACTTATACTATATTTTAGAATATTCAAGTACCCGAGAATGAGAATGAGAGAAAGTTTTCAAATAAATGTACTTTGAATCGTAAGTATTTAGCAAGCACTTATAGCTATAGGGTAGGGTACTTATTATTGTGTCTACTATAATCTATCCTTTAACTTTAAATCTCCCTTTTTACATTATTTAAGAAAGATTAATTATCAATTTAAGAAGTAAATATTTTTTAATTCCAAAAAATTTAAATAAGTCGGAACATTTACAATATTTTTATTTTCTATATTTAAAGGTTTCTAAAAAATATAATTCTCCAAATATGAGTTTTTTTTTGTTCAACTTACGATAAAGATAAAGAAATTTTGGTAAAAAATGACTCGAAATATTTTATCGAAACTTATAATTCATGCATATGATGTCGGCCAGTGATCTGAATTTCTGATTTTTTTGGTACTAAATTAAGGATAATGGGTAGTAGTAGTAGGTATAGATAATTTATAAGATTTGTATAAGGTTTGTATTTTTATTTTGATTTCTAATTCTAATTTCTAAATAAAATGCCATCGATATTTAAGCAAGTTTGATTAACTCGATATCATCCCAAAAAATGAATAAATATCCAACCCCTATGGTATTTCATTTTTTGCGGTCTAATCTATCAAAAAATAAATTGAATATCTCGGACTGAAATTGATTCAAAGTTGTAGGTATAATAGTTATGAGATGAGAAATCAAAAAATTTATTTTGACTAAAAGCTTTCCAAGCAATCTGTAAAAAACTAGATAGTTTAAAGTATATATGGTTTATGATTTGACATTGATATGCTTTCTGCATCCTACTACTTATTATACATCTATGTACTAGTCAGTTGTATAAAAAAAGAAAATGAAATCGAGTAGACAGGTTACATTAGCATTTTTTGACAAGTTATTTATTCAAGAAAAATCCCAAGAAATTTGAAATAAATGGTTGTTAAAATAAGTAGCTATTCTCGTAGTAAGTACCTACCTACTATTACTACTGCCTACTTATCTTTAATACTTTTCCTTGTCAAATCTACTAGGCCTAGTAGAAAAGTAAACATTCAACTGGATATTATTTTGTTATTTGAATAAAAATTACTTACATTTCATATCATCTACTCGTACTATACCTACTTATATTATACTATCTCTCACTACTCACTATTTATATTGCAAATTGAATTCATTCACTTGGAATAATATTTCATCGTCATTCAGACACAGAGAAGAGAGCAAAAAGGTAAAGTCAATAAAAAGGTATTCATAAGTAGATACATAAAAGATAGATACGAATAGGCTTTTAGTCAGTTACATTACAAATGCTACTTTTTTTTCAAGTCATAATAATGTATCTGAATTTTATTTGAGAGTGCTCACATTCTTAACAGTATGTAATAATAAATTATGATTTCTCTTTTGTGAACCAAATCAATTTACTCACATCATATTAACCACTCACTGATTGATAAATACCTATTACTTATCCTTGGGACAGTGCATATGTAAGAATATGTAGTAGTACATACTCTATAACTATACTCGTAAGTGAAAGTATCATATAACGATTATTTATTTTTATTAGTATGCACTAGAGTTCTACCTATTACTTGTACGTTTCGTTTCGTTTCTTCAGGAACACGGAAACGGATAATTAAAAAACTTTTTAAATTAGGACACGGAAAGGAAACAAAACCGGGATTTTATATAATTTTTATTGGCTCATTGGATAATATTCAATCTTTAATCATTTTTAAAATTGATTTTTAAGTTTAACTTTTATTAATGTTTAGAAACATTTTAAGATTTTGAAAAAAATCTGGAAAATTTATTGTTTCCAAATTTAAGATACAAAAAGAGTCAATAAATTAATGAGATTATCAAGCTCATACATGAATATCTTTAGGCCTTATGTGTTTTTATGTACAAAGTAATATTCTGTATTTGTATAAGGTATCTGTACCTAATCATAATCATAAGCATAAGCATATAGAGTATTGATTTTTGAAGTTGAGTTCAATTAATTGACATTGACATGATGGTCAGTCGACTTTTCTCATCCCCCAGTCAGGTTGAAAAATATCATCTTGCCATTTCCTCGACATTAAACTTTCTTTTTCTTACATCAATTTGAAATAATCTTGAGGTCACTACCGTTTCACCTCAAGTCTGATCTCGACTCATAAAATAAACTCTTACTATCTATATGCCATACTATCACCCTAATAGTAGTACTTGTATATTTAACAGTAGAATGCCAAGCAAAGTAAAGAAAACGTGTTTGTTTACAGGAAATAGAAATAGTAGAAAAAAAATGAATGGTTCATATGGTCAAGAGTCGTGGATTTTTTTTTGAGGGGAAAAAGTAAAACTCGTCTTATTTCCTAAACTATCCATCTTTTCTGACAACATTCATTCTTATTATTCTTACGAGACTTCGTTCCCTTCCCTACCTACAGAAGTTTCCTTCTTACTTCTCTTTTTTCCAATCCCCCCTAAGGAATTTCAAACCTGAGATATTTCTTTCTACTTTCTTTAAAACATTATTTTCTACTCAAAACTCACATTTTTCATACAAATTATAGAAATCTGGTCAAAATATTAAATTCAAACTCAAACTATAATAAAGTGCTGCCCTACTACTCGTACTAACTTACGATTAGTTATTTTATAAACTATAGTACGTAGATGTACAGAAATAAAGAGTTTTTTAATAGCCGAATGATTTGTAAAAACTATTTATTTTTGTAAAATGATTTTGGAATTGATTGTCCTGTCCTGTCTTTTACCCCTAGCAGAAGGTCAATCCCATAAAGGGATAAGTATTATATTAGGTCTGGTCATTTTTCATTCAGTTTTGAAGGGGTAAGGTAAGTGTATAAGTATCAGTATAAGTATATAGTTAAGTGGTGTTGCTTTCTTTTCCCGAATTGTTTTTCTTCTCATGACTTTTGTGGGAAAAGGCTAAAAGAGAAGAAATGGATTTGTAGTACAAAGTATTACAATTTGGTCCATTTCTCAGATCGGTCAGCTTCTCCATCTCCGCTAATGCAACTAATGGTCTGGAAATTTCTTTTATTTTGGATTTTTTGGCCAACTTTTGTTCCACTCGAAATGTTCTCTCGATACTCTCTATATACACTCTCTTTACTCTTATACATACTCGTATATCCATTGCAAGTCCAAGTCCAATCCAAAGTCAAAATTCGACACAATGCAATGATGAGAGTATTTTAGTTAGATTTTTGAAATAATGGTCGCAACCATCACAGAAACTCGAAAATTTCCTTATAAATTGAACCTACGTAAATATACTCAAGATAGCATAATAAATGAGCGAGTATTACAAATCAGAAAATAGAGACTGATTTACCTTAAGCCCTATTTAACTAAATTTTTCAAAAAATGATAAAATAAGCTAGATAGTTAAGTTAAATCAATATATTCAAATGATCTAAAATAGAGTTTAATAAAATAGTCTTCCTTTTTTCTAGGGGATCGCAGATTGTAATGACAAAGAAATTTAATCAATTATTGAGAATGCGAGCTAATAACTAATATTGCAGCGCAGCACCCTACTTGTAGAATTTTAGTCCAAGTAGGGGTGTTACAAATAGGAAATACAAAATGATTCATTTACTTCTAGTTCTTGGTACTCAAGAAATCACATTAGCCGAAAACAAAAATAATTATGGACATTATGGACTTTTCTGAGGTAATACTCGACAAATTGCAGACAAATTAGATTGAATAATTGATGGATACTTACCTACTAGTAAGTTGATGCTGGAATTATTTTGCTCAAAATAAATAGACAATTTTTTCCTTCTGTCCATTAGTTGATTCTAATTCCAACTTTCTTGGAAAACTTTCATAAATCTACTTAATCATTACCATTTCAATTTGGTAGCATAGGTTTTGAGATTATGATAAAAGTATGACCTTTACTTTTACTTTTACTTATACTTATATTTAGAATTAATTCTTAAAAATATCTAATCTTAAGTAGCTTATAATGTCTTAAGATATAATGAACGCCTACTACCTAAGTATTTTTAGCCTGAATTATTTTTTATAGATTAGATTCTCCAGTTTGAGAATCAGTAAAAATGAAATAAAATAAAATATTATTTTTATCAAACTGAATAAAACTATCCGGTCTTGGGTAGAAAATAGAAAAAAAAATGATCTCTGGGGCAAAGCAAAGGTCGACTACAATGACCAAACACCTGATCCATTCCCAACTGAATTCACTTGCTGCTTCAACTATTTCTCTCATCAAAATTTTTTTCATTTATTTCTACACATACGAGTATACCTATGAATCATACTGAATTCTGGTATTAGACTACTTTACTTTTATTTTATAAAATAAACCATCCTTCGTTTAAAAATAGGGATGATATTAATGAATCTTTGGGAAAAACCTAAAATGGTAGTAGGTTATCTACTTGCATATTTGACTAAAAAGTACAAGTTCTGATACATATAGTACGATTAAAAATGGATACTTTAATCTTTTAAAGTGATTTAAACACCATAAATCGATATTGATTCTTCAAAATAAATAATGTCAATTACGGAGTATTCAATAAGATTCCATGCTTTATAATAATTTTATGCACTATTTTATTGAAATTGCTGTACTCGTATCTACTTTTGAAATTACTGATATATGGCAAACATGATGTAGCTCGAGAGGAAATTCTAAACGAAATCTAGAAATACTTTTTGAAAAAAAAAACATTTCGGTTCAAAAAACTGTGGAATTCAATCTTTTACTATTTATTTCATATGAACTGGATCTTTCTTATTTATTTTTTCAAAAAAATTCTTTCCCCTTCAGAAAACAAAACTCTCTTTTTAAATAGATGAGAAAAAAGAGACCTCAGTGATGTTCTCTACTTTCTCATACCATATAGTCCATTTCATGGTAGTACCAGAACAAGAGAAACAACCACCACCAAAGGGAGTTTTTTTTTCTATTTTTTGTGTCTCAGAAATCAATACGAGAATGAGAATAAGAATAAAGAAAGAAAAGGAAACTTTTGCGACAAATTCTTTATCCTTATATCTACAGATACTATGTATAACCCATAGAATATCTATGGAATGGAATGAAAGAAAAGAAAATCTTGATGATGAGATGAGAAATCATTTTTGTTCAGGAAAAACTCAAAGACCGAATTACATCATAAACAAACACCTTAAAGCAAATTTACCCCCAGAAATGAGCATAAAAAGTACCCAAAATGTTTGCTTTCAAACACTACAAACACTTAAATTAATAGCTAGGCACTATTTATCTAGTTCTAGTATAGGTACTTTACCATAGGGTAAGGTTTAATTTTTCTAAAAATTTGCTTTCTTATTAAACTACAAGAGAAAGTAAAAAGGTTTGATCATTAGAGGAGAAAGTAAAAGAAATGTTTCGGCTCAAGTTAAAAGTTAAACTTACCTTATGGTTTCATTAATCAAATGAGAAAACCATTAGAACTTAGAACTACTTACGCAACCTACCTACTAGTTACTACCAAACTAAAGATACGGTATTACTTTTATATAGGTATTAGAGATATGTTATGTACCTAGTATTTAGACACTGAAGTTGTAAGTATATTGTAAGTATATTGTAATTAAGGATTTGAGCCTAGATTAAATACACACTAGATTGAAATTAATTTGAAAAAATATTTTTTAATTAAACTTTCCATATGCTTAATATGAATATGATAATGCTCTTTTATTATCATTTATTCTAATGTGAACAATTAGATCTAAAATTAACTTTTTAAAAATAGATTTTTGTGTGTAAAAAAGTGCTTACAAATTCATTCATTCTCTCAAGAGTCTACTCAAATTCTAACCGACGACGGTGTTCCTTGTGCGGGTTCTCAAAAAGTTTCTATTTTTTGAAAACTTTTTTTTTGAAACTTTTCTTGATGGTTTGTTGACATTGTTATTATGGCTATACATATCTACTAATACCTTTAGTAGTAGTAAGTACTACTAGTTATGTCTTTAAAGGTTTTTACAAGTTGTGGCTGTGAGTTCAAAGTCCAAAGGTTCTAGTTTTTTTTTTGATTCGGAAGAGATTTTTTTTTTATATTTTAACTTTTTTACACACACAAGTTTGGTGTAAAAGACAAAGTTTTTATTTCTATTAGACCAAAAATTACTTGATTAAAGGGAAAACATTTTGTGGTCCTGATTGTGGGATCAAAAGAAAAGAAGAACTTTTACACAAATAAATAGATAGATAGATTTTTTTTAAATATAGTCTTGTGCTTTGTACGTTAAATGTACGTATTATACTAACCTTAATTTTAAATTTTAGCATAGGGATACTAATATACCTAAACCTAGTGTATATACGTATACGCACAAGTATAGTAGGTACTTAACATTTAGAAATAGGGTTTTAAAGCAAAAGTAGGGGAACTTCGTAGAAGAAAAAAATTAATTAAAATTTTTAATAAAGCTTTTGAGCAATAAATTAAAATTATGTCTAACTTTTTTTTCTTTTAAAACTGTATGAGTACCCTACCTAATATTCCTAATAGGCATATTATCCTTTCGGTTACGTATTTTTCTCCCTTTTGGATTTTTCTAAGGGAAAAAAAGATTTATAATATATAGGTAGTGTATGTACCTAGTTAAAAGTTAAAACAGAACTAACTAACTACCTATACCAATATTAATACCAGATATAAGTATAAGGGATAAGTACTACTAGTAGGTATCTTGATTTGAATAGTTCGGGTAAAGAAAAAATTGCCTTTAGACTTTACATTTACATAAGTACATTATATCAGTATGTATATGTATAGTAGCATAAGCATAGCATATTTTATTTGGTAATATAGAATATAGATAGTAGAGGTGTTGGAGTCATTCAGGTTGAAATTTAGCTCAATTAAGTAAATAGATTCTTGATGCAAATCCGAATTGTAAGGCTTGAATATTAGGATAAAATAGTTATAGAATTCATCCTCATTTCAAACCTTGAAATAAGTGTAGACAAGAGAGATTTTATCCTTTCTTTCTTCAGACTTACAAGTAACCCTATACATAGTTTTAATCAAATTCAAGTTAGGTTAGGTAACATTTTTAGTACTAAATAATAATAATACAATCAGACCGATCAGATAAGTAATCTAATTATATTTATACTGATAAACTATTTACCTTGTATTGGATGGATTTTTGACCCTTGCATTGTCATAAGGGTCGTAAAAACCTTTAAAAAGTGCTCATTTAAAAACTTGGAAATTCCTCAAAAAAGGTCTTTTAAAGATGAGGATTTGAATGATAATTTAAGGGAATTAACTTCTACCTAACTACATAAGCTGTAAACTTCATGTGGTCATTTGAATATTGAACGATGAACCTTATTAATATACCTATCAGTATTATTAGTGCTACCGACCTACAATTTAATTGTCCAAATTCAAATTAGGCCTGCAATGCAAAATGCAATGCAAAGGCAAAATGCAAACGTTTTCGTTCGAGTTCGTAATTTCTTTTTTTTGGTTTTGGTTTCAAAAAATAAGGAGGGAAATAAGAACGACGAATCAGTACAGTACAGACAACCGACAGACTCAAAACTCAACCTCAACTGACTCGACTGCTGACTGGCTTGCGCTTGCTGCTACTGACTGCTGCTGGTAAAATAATTAGGTACCTACATAAAAAATAACTATTACTAAAACTTAAACTAAACTTATTAATGAGTTAACTAAAACAATGAATAAGGGTAATAATAACAAGACATTCATTATTTTTAGGTAATCATAATCCATAACATTGCATTTCACAATTTGTATTGTGGGGTCCGGCCGTTAAAATCAGTTAATTATCTTACTCTTCTTATCCTGCTGCTGGTCCTTACTCAACAGCACTCAAATCAAATCCGACACAATAATGGGTCGTCGTATGAAGAATAAAAATAAAGGTGGATTAAGGAAGAAGAGAACTGTGGTAGTTGCTGAAACGAAAGAGTAAGATTAATTTTTATTAATTTCCATTTGTATAGGATCATAATTAAGTATTAGTACATGGTCTGGTCAGTCATGGTTATGGAGAGATTCTTTTAATGAGTTTTCAAAATTTGATTACCTCACCCTCACGCATTTTTTCTGTGGGAAATTGACCTTGAAAGAAGAAGTGTTGTGTTAACCATGTATTGTATAATAAGTGCCTTACCAGATTGCTATAATTGTTAGGTAATTTGTAAATTGTAATATTATGTAATCTAAATTAGATAAATAAGATAGGTAACCCATTAGCGATTAGTATTTAGAATTTTATATTGTAAATTGTAATATTTTTAGTTTTACCCATTTAAATTAATTTGTTGTTGACCTTATTTTAGTGCGGGATGTTATCAGGAAGATGGGACTCCACCACCACCAATTAAAGAAGACGAAATATTTAAAACAGATCTAAACTACAGTCATAATCGGAACCCTCCGGCCGACGAAGGATGGCGAAATACTTTAACGAAAAATATGATTAATGAGTTCACGGACATCAATGAGCAAGAGAAAGAAGTAATGACATTGTGGAATTACCACATGAATTTACCACAAAACAGGTATTTTGTAATATTTAATCAATTAATTATTAAATTACAAGTGTAATTTTTTGCTTTTTAATATTTATAGCTATGTTGGGGATCAAATGATGCCTCGAGTTTGCAAAGAGTTCGTCGAGTTGAATTGGACTACACTTGTTGAGAAGAAGCTAGAATGTAATTTCAAGCTTTTTTTGGCCTGCCTCTATGATTATGGTTTGTTGAGCACGAATGATATTCGTCAGATCATTCTCCAATTAGATGCTTTGAAAAATAATACAGGACCAGTTAAGGAAGATGATGGTCATCAAGAACAAAATGAAGATGACAAATGTAAACAGGGACAAGCTCAGCAAGAAAAGGAAGCACAGAAAAAAGTAGACGACTCGTGTTTTAAAATGCCTTTCCCAGTAACTAAAGATGAGTAACTTCTATAAAATTACCAGTAAAGTCGAAGAAATTTTTTTATAATCCAAAGTTTTTGTGAATTATACCTTACCTATTCCTATTACCTATATACCTTAAATAATAGAAAGTTTTTATAGTTGGTTGGGTTGGGATGGGATTAGTTTATTAGTATTAGTCAGTATTAGGAATTAGATAAAAATAGTTTGACTTTGACTACTTATTATTTGTTAATTTGATTTCTCATTTCACCATCGATTTTGTTTTGATCTTAACCTATTTTTTATTAACTTTTTTACCTATCTTTTACTATTTCCTTTTTTTGTTTTTTATATTTTTATAAATAGTAAAAATGATAAAAAATAAAGTAGGTAATAATTAAATACCTATGTCCCAAATTAAATATTTATCTTAAAATGTTAACCTTTATTTTATTACTTATTCTTATTACATCAGATGCGTATAATATTACACATGTGTATTTTTTAATTAGACTTTTTAAGAATTGAATTGTCAGTAATTCACTTTTATTTTTATTAGCTTTATTATTTAATATTTATCATTCAACTCGAGAGAGTTGATTTCCAACTATAGACTAAAACAATCTATTTGACTATTGACTTTAATTATTAACTTTTGTAAAGGCATTTTCCAATTACCATTTAATTTCAATTATTATTTTTATATTTTTATTAATCTTTTCAAATTCAAAGTGAAGATTATTTAAAGGATTTTACTTATTGCAAGTCATTTACCTAAATAAAATAGCTGGCTTTATAATTTTCACTATTTTTCTAGATTTTATTTAAATTTTTAATTTTATATAAATGTACAATCTAAATATTCAAAATATATTTATAGTTTTAAATGTTTAATATTAATAATATTGTAGATAAATATAATTTATCTATTACTGATAGCGATAATAGTAATTAGCAATTGATTAATTAGATTAGATTAGTTACCCTAATAATTCCTAATCTTAACAAAATCTAAATCCAAATAAAAATATCGTATTATAACATTCATAAGCTAAAAGTCTTTCAAGACTGATCCTGAGAGTTGAGAGTGAGTAACTTTAACTTTTTATGAAGAAAATGAGTCAATATGACTGATAGTGATCGATGATCATTAATTCCAACAAAAGAATATTTTGTACCTAATTAGTAATAGATAGAGTACCTAGGTACTTATTAAAAAGTGATTTTTCTGTTTTAGTTATTTCTTGGCAAAATCAAGGGTACAGTTACTTGTTTTAGAGTTTCTCATTTCATCATTTTCTTCAGGGCACAGGCACAGACCATTGAGTTCTAATTGAATTCCTCACTTCATTCTGACTACACTTAAATTTTAAATTAACCTTCCAGCATTTTTATCAATACACCACAAAATTCACCTAGCCTTGAACTATCTATACATCAGTCTAAATCAGAGATATGATATAAGCTATACCTTATACCTACCACTCGCTGGATAAGTTAAGTTAGGTATATATCTAGGTATAATAATAAAATAAGACAAACAGCATAGCTGTAATAAGCAGAAACGATTTACAAAATTCATTTCAAAATTTCAATTACCTACATGTTTTTTGCTATTTGAGATTCGATTTTACTGATATTAGTTTTGCAAATGAAAAGCTGGTTCAATAGAAAATTGAAATGGATTAGTAGTACGGATATTAGTAGTAAAATGGGGAATTATTTTTCAGTAGCTGTTTCATATCGAGAGTAATTCGACTGGACAATTGGTAATCTGGACAGATGGAAGCTATAAGACTAGAAATGGTCAAATAACTTGATTAGGAAATGCTCACAGACTGGAAAAACACAAACACAATAAGCCAAAAGATCATTCAACTATCTAACTATCAGTATACAGTCCAATTCTACGTCCAACTAATACTGATAGGCGTTCGACTAACAATAAAATATATTTCACCATTTAAATAAAATTTATACACCATAATGGTCATTCAGAGTGCAAGCATTTTTTATTTTATAAAAAACCAGAATTTTTTTCTGAATTGCAATCGCTTGTAGAAATATGAATGGGCAAGTCTGATGGTGGCATTCGAGAGATAAAAATGAAATTCTAAATTCTTTGACCAGATTTTACACATAACCCATAATAGTCATAGGACAGTATAAGTAATAGGAATTTTGTAGATTTTGTAATAATAGTAATTCTTTCCCATTGTGTCACAGTGTAGAGGTCTTCAATTGAATTTAAGAAAAGAAAAGTTTAGATAAGAAAAGAATTCATTTTGGCCAAAGCAAGTCTCAAATCAAATGTGATGTGTGTGTGCAACAGACTAGTCCCGAGTCTCCAGTGATATGCTGTATTTGATATAGACCCTGATAAATATTTATATTATGGGTGGAGAATTACATCAAGTCCTTAAATATCTGCAATTGTCCATTGAGATGGTGGAAGAAGGGGAGTTTTTAGGATTTTTAGAGGAAAATTTTGTAGAATAATAAATGTCTTTTGGTTCTACTTGTACCAGTAGTAGTAGTAGAAATACTTTGTAAAAGGAAACATACTAATCCTACTCTAATCTATCCCAACTTCTGCTTCAAATTGCTTTTCATTTAAATATCAAAATATCTTTTCAACTACACCACAAACAACCAACTAACTCTTTTCACTTTTATTTACTCACACAGGACCCTACTATTATGTAGTATGTATACCTATATATAGTATCTGCATTTTAGGTATACGTAAGTCTTTTTTTTTTTTTTTTTACTTTTGTATATCCACCCCAAAGATTTTTCATGAATTTAAGACACTGTACTGTCTAATCTAATCCAAGTCTTGAAAAGGAAAAGAATAAGATAAATTAGGTATTATTTCGCCTTTCTAAATTAAAATAGGCGTGAAGAAAAGTTCAAGTTCACTTCTCTTTTCCATAATTAATTCTTTTAAAAAAATGCATATTTATTTTTTTTAACTAGAAAAAGCCATGAGATTTGCTCTCCAAGTTCAAGTTCCAAGTATAATTTTGGATTATTTTATTATATTTTATTATAATATATATTTCATGTACCTAATTCAAATTGATTATTTCTACGTAAATCTGCTTATCACCAACTAAACTTTTATAGAAATCTCTGAACATAATTTCAAGATCGTTTCGAAATTGTTAGCTCGCGATCATCAGTAGTTCTCTAACCTAGGCAATATGCTATTGAGTTGTTGAGTTTGAGGTTGAAGAAAATAATTTGTCAAGTGAAAGGCGTGTAATATTATATTGTATAAGGTTATGTCATGTCTCATTTGTCGATAGTCTATATATAATATTAACTAATAGGACGCATTTCCCTGTAAATAATAATCCATACTGATATTTGTAGGTACAGATCTTTTGGTTTTTTTTCGGTTTTACGGATAGGGTAGAAAAAAGAAATCTGATCGTCTCGTAATTCAACACAAAAGAATTTGGATTTGCTTTTGAGGGGTGAAAATGGGCAAAATATCCACTTTGGTCTTTAATCATATTGAAGGGGGAAATAAAAGCTCACTTTCTCAAATACTTACCCACAAATCTATCGGTAACATAAAAAAAATAAAATAATCCCTTGTTTAGCTTGAACTGATAGAGATTATGTAAGGAAATTTATATCTTTATGTATTTAACTTTGTCAATCCATTAGTCTGGGCAATAATACTCAATCTTAAATCTACTTTCTCTGTCAATGAGAGTAAATACAAATAATCCAGTATGTCATTGATGAATTAAATACCTAGTCATAGTCACAAACAAAAATATCTAATCTAGATAATATGTAGGTATATCACATAGCTAAACCTATAGCTTTAATAGTGATAGATATCGATTAAAGGGGGTTAAGAAACTCATATTTTACACATCTTTTAAAAATTTAAAACTGAAATTTGACGATCTAAATATACCTACTTGTATTTGTACCTACTACAATTTGCAAATAGTAGGTAAGGATATTATTGTACCTACTTATAAACTTATATACTACTCATATACATACACATACTCGTATATATGAACATTTTTATGAAGTGTTTACTACAAGTATGTATTACTATTACTCTATAAAAATAAACGTTAAACTCTTCAAGACTACTACTGCTGGGGAGATAAGCACTTGTGCTTATGAGCTGAAATTAACATTAAATTCTGGCTTTTAACGATGACTTGTGATGTTGATGTTCTTGATGTGTTCATTCGTGATGTGATGATGATGGTGGTGGTAAGTGAATTATACATACGAGTATAAGATAAGTATAGAAAAAGAGGGCGAAATGAGTCAAGGGACTGTTCCATAGTTATTTATACCGTCGACTTTTTATGGGAACCTTTACACTCAAATAAAACACATTTTGATGAATGTTATTAGAAAAGATGAGACCGAAAATTTAGGCAGCTATTCATTCGTTCAATTCCCGATGGGATATCTGTGCCAAATATTGTGGCCTTTTGCCAGACCCTCATAGAACCAGCAGAATTTCTTTCAATTCCAATGACTTTCTTTCTACCCAACCAAAAAAATGAAAACCTTGCTGCTAGAAAACACATGTATCTACTTGGGTACTCTCTACTTGTACTTATTACACTTTCCTACACTAGTTTTCTATGTATACTAATAATAATATAATAGGTTGCTTTGCTATTAGTAGATATACTGGGTATTTTTTTAGAGTAAAAGCAGTAAAAAATGCTTTTATACCTTTTTGTGAGAACATTTATTTCTCTGGTAAAGACTCGTAAAGTACCTAACAAACCCTCTACTACATCATCATGTAACTGCATACTAGGATGTAAATGTAAAGTAAAATACTTTTTTGAGATAATCCCAAATGTACATCTTCATTATAATATCATCGTGTACTGAAGGTATAGTGTTAAACTCCATATCATTATCGATACATCTTTTACAATTTATAAAGATTTTGTTATCTAACTATTTAGTTACCTATTACTTTTGTAGTACCTAATTCATATCAATATTAATGTAGATTTATTAATGCGAAATAAAGTTTTCCATTATAACAATGGAGAAAAAAAATGAATTTTATTCTTGTTGATGGTGATAAGTTGGTGATGGTGTGATACGAGAGGGTATTATTTACGAGTATAGTTTTGCAAGAAGAATGAAAAGTTTCTAAATTCTCTCACACAAGACAAGGTAGTACTCGAGTAGTAATAGTTGAAGATTTAATGTAGTGGAAAGGGGACATAAATGAAATTTTCAAAACCGCATTTAATATTAGTAGAACAAGTAGAGTAGGAGTAGGAGTACAGTAGGAGCTGAAAGATTTGACCGAGATGAAAGAAATAAAATAAAATAAAATAAAATGACGAGAAAGATGAAGAAATTTCTGAAATTGTGAAGGAGATGCCCTTCAGGCTAGAGATTGATATAAAAAGTTAACTCTCAAAAAAACTCTGGCCTGGATTTTCTCAGAATTTGTGAGAAAATAAATATAAATACCCATTATAATATCCAAGTATTGTACTTTTTTTTACTCTTTCTCAAATGCCCGATGGCATTCTCAAAGATTGTGCATTATCCATAGTACTCGTATGTAGGTACTTACAATTGCACTTCCAAGGTATATTTTAGAGGGGAGATCGAAAACCCTGAACCTTTTTTAAGATTTTTTTCCCAAAAATACTAAAATATTCATCTACTTTATTCCATTTAATGACCTAAAAGTTTAGTTTCATGTTTTGACCTAGGTATATTTTCTGTCCATTCAACATTATACAGTGTCACTGGCAAAATTTATTTTGTATAAACTTACATAATATAAAGTACTTTTTTTAGAATAATTTTTTGTTTAAAATGGTTCTTGGTTACGATAACTATTCCTTAGAAGGAATGGCAGAGCAGAAACAAGAACGTTAAAGAGCTAATATAGTTTTGGTTTGGAAGAATATATTTTTTTAGATGATAGAGTGAAATACATTTGGTATGTATTAGTAATGTGTATGAAAAGTCAAAGGCAGATTCAAAAGTAAAAATAATGTTTAGATATGGTCGTTCGTGATAGTAAATAATATAGTAAATAGGTATTTTTGTGTAATATATTCTCATGCTCGCATATATGTACATTTTTAGGGGTAAACTGGACCAACTTCATTTTTTTCTTTCTGCTTTCTCCAATGCAATGGTATTGGTATGATGAAGAAATAAATATGTAGTACAAAAGGAGAAGGCAGCAGAATTGAAAAAAAGCCTCAGGAAACTCCTCAAAACCGCTTCCTCTCTCTCTCTGACTGTCTTGATTTACAAAATTTATTCCCTCGACTGCCAAACTGCTGGAGACTCAAGTGTAGCCGAAATTGGCTTTTTTGTGACTCTTTTCTTTCAATTTATCTAAAGATTATACAAGAGATTTTCATAATCAGCCTCTCAACTTTCCCACACACACAAGCCTATCTATCTAAATAAAAATAACCCTTAAACACAGATCTTCCACTGGGAAAAAATAGAAAATCTATGTACTTATGTAAGTATGTACAATTAAGACAAATAAATTTTTGTCCGATAAATGCCAAATAAAGACAAGTACAAGTCGAGTACAAGTCTCTGAATTTGAATAAAATGGAAGGATTATGGTGTAAATGAGTATTTAGTCTAGGGACAAACTTAATTAAAATGGTATGACAGAATTAGAAGTGGAGACCTTCTGTGCTCCTTAACTTAAACTCGGGAATTTTCTCTAAAATTTCTGAATATGCAATGGATATTCCCAGAGAGAGAGAGAGAATTCTCAATTCTGTGAGAATGTCAGTTGCAGATGTCAAGCCAGAAAACTTGCTCCTCTCAACTTAACTACTTCGAATTCAAATTTAAATTCAACAGTACCTTGCCTACTCCTCACAACTCACAACTTTCTACCTATAAATAGGACCAGGACCTTCCTATGTTCCTATAATAGTACTTGAAAGTACTAAAGTATGTAAAAGTCCTAGATGAGATGTAAATAAGAAGAAAAGTTGTTAAATTCACTAACTACTTAATTCACAAAAGCTAACACCTACGAATAGATCTATTTTTTTTCCAATCTGCTGCTGCTCAAATTGTACAAATGGGAAATATTAAGAACCTTCAATTAACATGGTAAATAGCACCCTTTGATAAATAATTTAGATCAAATTATTACACATTTATATGATAAAAATAGATATTTAATATTTAACATTTAACATTTAACATTTAACCAGAGTATGTGATTTATCTAAAGATAAGGTGTATCTTATGTCTTATGAATATTCTTAGAGAATTTTAAAGAATTAAGAATTTTATTTTATGCTGTTAAACAGAATAAACTGGTAAGCTTTTTGTAATCACATAACACTTCATTTGTACCTTGACATGTTTACATATGACTAAATGACTGAGCTAAAAATAAATAAATTCATGTAAATTCATGTAAATCCTGAATAATAGGTTGGTAGTACTCGTATGTTAGTAGTAATAATTTGATTGCTCCTAATCCAGAATTTAATTTTCGCCAGCTTTAAAATTAATTTCATTGTTTCCGCAAAGTATTATTATTAATAAAGTATCTGTAAGTAGTAGGTACGTCTAGTACATATTATGAGTTTTGGGATTTAAGACCCAGTAAGTGTAGGGTTACTTCATAATCATAAGTAGTAGAAGGTATAGCAAGTATAGTAGATTGTTGAAAAGTTTTGCATAAAATAGTTAAGAACACCTCTTGAGATTTTCATCATCTTATCCTCTTCGAAGTAATTCTTGGTCTTGGCCAAAGACTGGTATGTACAACAGTATAAGTACAGACATAAGACACCACAAACTTATAATATCTCAGACCACTAACAAAATAATTTGCAAAACCACACTCCACTTATACATATTATACCTATACATAAAGCCAGTATTTGGAGATATATACCTAACTCTTAACCTTATGCCTTTTCTTAGTAGATAGGTAACTTTATGAGTATAAAGTATAAAGCTAAAGTTTTGTCAAAAATTTTCTTTAATACTACATAGGGCTTACTTACTTGAATAATTTGGTTCAGTCTTGGAATTTGAGTTTGTTTTGAGAAAGCAAAGATAATACTTGAGACTAACAAGGATCGTATGAGTCTAAAGATATGGATATGATGGCTCTAAATTTGCATAGTCGAATAACAAAATGTTTGTTTTCTCCTGGTCTAGCTACTATTTTATGATCCCATAATCAGGGTTGCCAATATCAGGTTTTATAAAACACTCATTTTTTTTACTTAAGACTATTCTGTAATGTAATAAAAATGCTATAAAAAGTAGTTTTAAACAAAATTTGAAACAAAAGCACCAAAATTTATCCTAACGATAAACACCTTAAATTTTATACAATGGGTTATAAGAAAAAGTTGGATTTTACTCAACCCTGAGTATATCGATAAAAGCATTTGGTTTCTGTCTTGATATTTGAGCTTTTGCATTTATCTCTCGATTGATCTGAGGGACCATGTTATGTAAAAAGTAAGATAATATTTAAAGTGTCTTTTTGGTGACTATGTATGATCTTTTATTGGATTTTCTCCCCAATGCCAATATCATATCCTACAAAATGCTTGTCATCTTTTCCTTGTTTTCCTATCGGTTTTGGATGAAATTGAGAATATCTACAATCTCCTAAGTCCTATCCTCAATCTACCATCACGAGTCAAATTTCACAAATAAAGAATCAATAGGTTAATACCAGTATCTGTAACTTATATTACTAGAGATATGGTTAAAGGTGTAAACAAAGGTTTTTCCCAAAAAAATATTCTCTAAACCATTTGATCAATACCTTTTATGTAATGTAGATAGTTTTACAGACTAATAAAAAAACTCTAATCAGGAAATAAGGCTTTATATTTAAATTATAAACCAAATAATCAAGATTCTAGTAAAAAAAATCCTAGGTTGTTTACTAATATCAGTAGCTGTAAGCTTTGAGTCACAACACAAATGTCAAAATAGTAAAAACTAAAACTTCCATTTTTTCCCTTCCTTCACATTTTTTATTCTCAAAAATTGTGACTGAAATTCCATTTGGATTTAAGTCTTCAACGTCACGATTCATCTGGGATTTTACTTTTTTCTAAACAAAAAAACAACAACCGGAAAAGAAAGCCTTTAGAATAAACACTATAGTACCTATAGACAGTGTCTACTAAGGAATTGGTGGTACAAAAAAGGAACAAATTACACAAGTTCGTAAAAACTTTTTTTGAGCAAAATCGAAACAGTAAAAGACATATTATAGAAAACACTGACAGATTTCGCATGTTTCCATTGCATTCAGTTCAGTCCATAGTACTAGAGTAGAGACAAAGTCACATAAGAGATAAGTTAAATAAATTCTTTTTTACCTTCATTTGATTTCCCTGTGAGGCAATATTTTTCTATTTATTGGACATTTTTGCACAAAATACTCTACTTCCTTTCCTACACGATAATGGTAGTATTGTAAATTGTAGTAAGTAGTAGGTTGTATGCATATTTGCTAATAGTAAATAAATGGAAAGGACTTTTGGATACTTACTATACATAGTCGAGTTAATAAAAGTGCGTAAATTATCAATCTACTTTATAGTACACAGATTCTGGATAAAATCTAAAGTCAAAGGAGAAATTGGAGAAGGCATTGTAGCTCATCTAATAACCAAATTCATGGCAAAATTCATCTATACTATTTAGTGCTCTACTGTTTTATTGGTAGTACTTCTTGTAGTATCTACTATATACGCAGTATGTATGTTAATAATGGTGATATTGAAGAGAGTAAAAATTAAATGGAGCATATATAATAAGGTTTCAATTTATTTAATTTACAGCCAGGGCGAGAAAGCTAGCAGTGCGAGTGTGAGATAAAGCCCTACAATGAAACAATGAACTATCAAAAATTAGCAAATGACAAATTTTGTCAAAAAGCAATTTCACCAAATGCAACTAAAAAAATATTTACTAACCTGATATTAGATTTAAAAACTTTATCAATATTGCTATACTTTTAATTAATTGATTTAATTAATGCTTTTGAGCAACTTTATTTTCAAAAATTATTGTCAAAAAAGCGCTTTTTTGCTCGAAATTTTATCATTTGACAATTTTGAATGAATTAAAATATAAGTGGGTTATATATCAGTAATAGTTAGGTTAGTATTAGTTAGGAGTAGGGTACTCTTAACAAGCAATATATTAAGTGTAGGGTATTTATTCTTGTACATGCTTGCAAAGTGTGAATAAAAGTTACACAACCTAAAATGTATCTCATCTCAACTATTGTATCGATTTACTTAAAATTACAAGAATATTGATAATATCTACGAGTATACCTAGATTTCTACATGTATCTACATATTGGCATGGACTATTTTACAGTATATATTTGAAAAATTATCAACTGATTGATTATATTCAAAATAGTACATATAAACTCCATTTTATCACTTTTATTTGTAAATAGGCTAACAACAATCAACCTATTCTAGAAGTACTCTAGGCAGTTTACAATAGAAAGGTACCTACTATGAAAGTAAATATTTGCATTTTAATGTCAGATTCATATCTCTATTTAAGTTTTGAAATGATTCAAAATTTGATTGAAATGACTAATTAATATATCAGCTTTGAATATTATGATAATAGGCTTTAACAGGGCGTGAAATACAAATATCTGTGTAATAAGTACGATTATTATCCTAATTCCTGACTTTATATCTATCTATATAGTGAATAGTGTATATATAATTTGTTCACTAGTAGTTGAATAATTTTGAAAAAGGGTTAATGCAATACAAATAAAGAGAAAATTGAAGCAATTTTGAAGTACATACCTACCTACAATTCAAATATTTCATTCATATATCTAGGTAGAATAATAGTGTAGAGTGTACCTAGTGTGTGATGCAAGTAAATAATGTGGACCTTTTTTCGAGTTCTTTTGAATATTTTGTTGGAATATGTAGTATAATATAGATACTAGTGTATAAATATATGGATTGTATGAGATCATGAGTAAAGTGTCCAATGGGATAAAAATCAAGTTGACATGTTAAAGCTTTCAGTATTACATTTGCAAAATACTCACTTTTCTCCATTTATTTCCACTTGATACCACCATATTCATTTCCCATCACTCGCAATTTAAACCCAAATACCGTTCCCCACATTCATCCAGCTAATACATACATAAGTATATACATAATAATATATCTACATAGCTATAGTGTTCTATAGTTGGTACTACGACTAAAAATATCGTCGTTTCCTCGAAAAGGAAAAGAACAATTTAATATAGAGAAATTTCTATTAGCCAGCTATTCTTATGCTAACACTAGTATACGTAGGGTACTATACTCTCATATGTATAAATCTACATTTTAAAGATTTAGACAAATCCGCTATTTATTTTCTTTCGCTCTTTGACATATCGATTTTGGAGCACTCTACAGCCCTTAAATTCTATTTACATTATATTCTTTACTCTTTACTTTACTTGTAGAAGTATATCAGTAGACTTGGAAATGTAAAATAGTTCTTCTAAAAGCTAGACTAGTGTTCTAATCTAAATTATAAATTTTAGTAAAAAAAAATTTCCATCTACTATGCTACCTTACTAGAGATATTCAGTAGTACAAAGACTTGGTTTAATATAATTTACCCTTTAGCTTTACTAAGGCAAGGCAATTGACGCCATTTGAAGGGGGGAAATGGAATTATTTTCATAAAGGCACTTAGCAATAGAGCACTATATTTTATTTTATTTTACTTTACTTTACTTTAGTAGTAGTATGTAAGTAGGAATAGTAGCAACCCTATCTGATACTGATAATGAGAATGATGATGTCTTGTGCTCAGATAATTGGCATAAAGTAAGCCTGGCAGCACCTCAAAATTAAATATTCATTTTCATTACGATCTCATTTCTTTGTACTGAACTTGTAAATTTGCCCCACTCTGTTTCAATTAGCTCCATAATAGGCTACAAGTTACAGGGTACATATTACATATTTTATCGTATACGTTTCACACGATATGATGAATGATACCAAGTACTTAGTAACAATAATTGGCCTAGAATAAGCAGGTAAAGTGCTTACGACATACTACATACATATGATATTTTAAATAAAATAGTTAGCAAGGTACGAAAATATCAGATATTTTCCGAAAATATCGGATATTTTGATATTTTTGATATATATCCGATATTTTGATATTTTTGATATTTACCGTTTTTGATATAAATATCGACAAAAAACTACAATAAAAATTGATTTTATTTTTTTAATTTTTATGCAAGATTTATGGTAGGGCATTTAGAATTTTTAATTATACCCTTATTCAGCGAAAAATTAGTCAAAAAAATTTTTTTTTGAAAAAAATGATAAAAAAAATCATATTTAAGTTAGTTATTTGTCAAAATTTGACCTATTTTTTATCAAATTGGGCAATTTGAAAATATCGAAAATATCATGATATTTATGATCAAATAAATATCGGATATATATCCGATATATATTATTGATATTATCACTTGATATCTATTTTGTACCTTGTTTTGTTCAAGATTACATGAGACTTCAAATGCTTTGCGATTGCACATCAGCAGAAATCATCGAAATGAGCAAAATTTTGATTTTAAATGTAAAGAATGCGGTTTATCTTTTCAAAAAGAGTCTTCTCTTGAGAATCATGAAATCGTAGCTCATGTTGGACTGGAGTGTAAATACTGCAATTCTGGCACTGGTAAGTATTATAAGGATAGACTATAAAGTTTAAATAGCTTTTAAATTAACAAACTATCAATATAAGCAGATTATTACTTTTGCACCTACTTACCAGTAAGTAGGTAGATGAGTTATATAAATTGTAATACCTATCTATGCCTATAGTATCAAAGATACTCAGGATATTCTTGTAAAACGAAGGAAATTTTTAAATCCCGGGTAGCGTTTTCAATATCGCTATTTACAATTTTCACCTGTTTTTCAAAAAAATTATGAATGATATTTTCGGCTAATAAATGGACTTTCTAGCCTTTATACTCGTATGTTGTTTAAGATGGTATTAAAAAATAAATGCTTGAAAGCCGAATATAATCCTTTGTCAAGTATCGTTCAACTTTTATATAAAGCTAATACTAATAACATCAACTACTATATGAATAACAAAAACAAATAATAACAAATCTTTTTCTTTTAGTTTTTTACACTAGACAAAATCTTTTTGGTCATATCCAAAGGACTCATTTGATCTGTGCAACTTTGGGCTGTGAAAAGAAATTTATATCAAAAGAAGCTCTGAAACTTCATAGGAGAAAATTACACTATAAATAATCGGACCATAATATCCTCAAGATTTACAAAATAGTTTCAGCAATTAGTTTCAGGAATCAATTATTTAACTATTTTTGATACTGATTGATACATTGTCTTATAGAATATTATAGAATTATATGTACTACTTATAAATTATGTAAATCAGCAATGCTAATCTTATGTATTTTATTTATTTTATAAATATTTTAAGCAACTTTTTTTACAGTTTTACCATTATCTTATTTTCCAAAATTTTACCATTAATGACTATTGAGATGTATTTTTGAATAATTTTATTAAAATTGCCTAATACATATTTCTAGTAGGCATTATAGACATAGAAATGTAATTTACAAGTCATACCTAAACTTAAAATGAGTTCAAATGGCAGATACTTAAAATAGGTTCATAATTCCCTACATATGTACTAAACATTTTAAAAGTTTAAAAATTATGTATCTAGTTAGTAATAATAATTCTTAAAAAATAAATAGTTATTTATTGTACCATGATTCAGGCCAGTCTCCCTAAAACAAAATCAAAAATCAAAAAATTTTAAGAAAAGGTTAGTAAGTATGTAATATGTAAGTATAATATAGTAAAAATGCAAGTTCTCAATATACCGAGAAACCGGATAATACTGTAGGTCGTATAGTGATTAATAACTAGCTAGGGTAGGGTACTCTTATTACTGCATAGCTTGGCTATATGCCAGAACAAAACCGAAAATTTCTAATACCTGCACCTAGCCTAGTAATAAAATAAATCCCGATTTTAAAAACAGAAAAACCAACAATAAAAAAACTTTAATGAAATTTAAAAAAAATTATTCCCACTTATCACCTAGTTATTTAAATTGCATAAATTTATAAATTTTGCAAAATTTTCTTCCATTTCTTTCGAATACCTAATTTGAGAAAATGGATTCGGACAAAATCAAAAATTTAGAGACTCTAGCAGGAATCACATTCAAGCTCGAGTATGAATTGAATCGAGTTAAAGATTGGATTAAAACACAATTATCTGGTAATTTAATAAAAATTGTATCGGTAACAATAGGTATTAGGGTACACATTTTGTACCTACTCTATAACAGTTAGTACACAAAAGTTAATAATTTTAAGTACCCTAGACCCAAGCCCTAGAACCTAGTATGTACATACAAGGTACATACTAGGTACATATTTATTGTTAAAATTTTTTCTAGTATCAGTATATTTACTTTTGATAAAAATTGTCTATTTTTACTTTTGTATTTCCAGAAGCAGAAATAAATAGTTGCAAAAATAATTTTCAATCCCCTACTGATGATAATTTTGGTCATCTTGACCCGAATCGGAACTCTTTGAATAATTATGCAGGAAATAGTCAAATTTTTCCTGTTAGTAGAGAACAAATGCCATTGTTGTACACTGTGACTCTACCAGTATCAACCGAATCAGCTCTAAATCAAAATATGAATACGAGTATAATATTATCGTAAGTTTTCCTGTAAATTAAACGGTGAAATTTGTATGGTATTTTACATGGATAAGATACCGTATCAATCCAAGTATTAAATAGGTACATACTTATCGATCGTTCAAAAATAATTTTAAAATCCTATATATATACAGTATGATTGATTATAAACACTTAGGGTTTAAAACGCTCTCGGCTCCGAACCAGCGGCCCGATTTTTATGACCC